>CANTFL010000769.1:0-13569 GCA_947650285.1 Hyaloperonospora brassicae
AGAGCGGGCCAAATATGCCCGGATACCTCCATGTTCACTGCGCAGTCTGTGCATTCGGCGACTGGGGTCACATGAATTTCAATTTACGTTCCCGTCTCTCGGCGGTACTTCGTCTCGGCATATGCATTGTAAATTACAACGTTGGGCGACTTCGATCCTGCTTTCGTCACCCCACCTTGCTGTCGGTGCGGGACCGGTAGAGCCCGGGCTCGTCTTACGTCATCCACCGCCGTTTCGGCGCGCTTATAAATGGTCCCGGGTGCGAGCTGATTTAATTGTCGGGTCCTGTCGGGACCCTGTCGAGTCCGCGAACTCGGCGATTCGCCTCCGCCAAGATGTCAATGGAATCCATTGGTCGATTGACGGGAATTTACCAGAATTACGGGGGTCGCCTCAGCAAGTGTCTAACTACTGGGAGCATCCGTACCATCGTACCTTGGTGTTTCATGCCCACCCGGAGCTTCACCGTTTCCCTTGGAGTGTGCCAGAGACGGTGGCCAATGTAGATGTGTGGACAACGCTTATGAAGCAAGCGTTTCACGTTCATAAACGCCTTCTGCACCCTGGCCTCCAGTCCTGGTTGAAGGCCTATGACGCGCAGGCGGTATCGAATAGTTGGCAGTCAGCTGCATCAAATCAAACGCCTTCCCAAGTTTGGAAACACGCAAACGGGCTAACGGAGTATCAAGTCTGGACATGCTATCGTATCGCGACAAAGCAGCTAAATCTATACCATGCCGGTCGCACGCTGGACAACAGTTGTCGTACGGTGCTGCACTGCCGGGGACGCAAAGAGACAGCGGCGCACATTTTCTGGGAGTGCCCAATCGCGCAAGCGTGTTGGTGTCACTTGATAGGACACTGGACCGGTGGGGGTGCGACGAACGCAGTTCTTTCCACCTTCTTTCAGCACTGCGCCAATCGCAAAGCCCCGCCCATTCCACGTCAGCTGAGTTTGCGGTTGCAAAGCCGTTTTCAAGATGACTCTGACGCCGCAGCAACAGAATTCGAACGGATCTGGTTCATATTAAGCTCCATCTGCCAAGAACATTTGTGGACCGAGCGGAACTCGGCGGTCTTTAGAGGAGCCGTGACTACTCCATCCGCAAGTGTCCAAAGGTACTGGACACGCGGTGTTCGCCAGCTACGGGCAATTGCAATACGCGAGCATCGAGCCGCGGCTACGGCCGTACGAGGGGCCCGACTTCATGCCTGTCTTGAACTTCTGATTCAAGAGCCCCGTGGACACCCGCCCTACGCGGGTGTCAGCCACGATCCGCTGCCGCGACCGGCGCTCATATCCTGGCTCAGGATTTTTCAGACCTCTTGTCCACATTAAAAATGTCAATAGATGATCATGAAACTCCTCCTCCGTCATCAGCGCCCTGTCTCCATCCCGGACTGGATACCTGATTTACGTCCCCTATGCGGAGTGTCCTCTGCGACGCCCGACGTCTAGAGCCAGCAGACTGAGGTAGTAAGGATGAGAATGATGTACGTGGTCCAGGTAATGCACACCGATATCGTATAGTCATAAGCACCTCATTGCCGTTATGGTTCTCGCTTTATCTCAAGGATTATAAGTCAGGAAAGCCGACCGATCAACATTTCAGGTTGTTAGACCATTAACCCCACATTTTTACTAGTGCTAAAAGGACCGACGGTGTTGCTAAAGCCAGAAACTCACAGATATTGCAGTCTATGATTACGATTTGATGAAATAATTTAGACGCCGGGGCAACTCATCGAGTGCACTGCACCGCCATATATATTTTGACGAACCTGACATTAGGCACTATTCAAAACTTTCTTTGTGCCTGTACTACGTTTTGTTTACAATGTCTATATGCGGTCTGTCCGATAGCGAGAAGCGCACTGCTTATTACATTATCGTCCATACATTTCTTTATCGCGGCAAAAGTTGTGGTCCATCACAGAATCGTGTGGGCGACGGGATCTAATTACAGAGTTTGACTACGTCCATACACTACTGGCCAACCTGTAAAATGCGCTACGTCCAGGTACGTTTCGTTATACAGAAGCAAGAGTTTTTAGTGCGTCGGATTTTCTGTACGGCCAATTGGCCAGTAGCTATACCGAGTTTCGATACTTCTCTTGCTAGCGTATTGCCACCGATTCCGACCAACAATGTTCTACCAATCTCGAACCTTAACGAAAGAGTGCGAGTCGAAACCCATGCGTTTTGCGAATGCAAGCGCGGCTCTGAAAGTAAAAATATGGCATTTGATTATAGCACGTTAAACGTAACATTATAAATCAATGCTTACATGCACGTGGCGAAGCGAGGCCGTTCTTGTCATTTCCATATAGGTGACGTGCAACGTGAACATTGTCTTCGCGGATAATGTCCAGCTATCGCCCCATTTATTCAGATGTAAGATTGTATTCCATGTAACGGTTCCGCTTGGCAGCTTTATACACGCAATGCTTATTCAAATTATGGGCCATGGTACCAGCCACAAAATCCAACAATGAATGACAGACGCGATTTCGATAGGTGATGTACACGTCTTTATCATTTATGTGATAAAGAAAAACATAACAGCAAGCTCTGAAGCTCGCCCTTCGATGCAAGCTGTTCAGTCAAGGAAAGTGATAAGGGTTGAGCAATCATTATACGGCAGTATCCACAAAGGTAAGGACCCCTTAGTGGGCCGATTGCTTCAATGAACCCATCAGTGTGTCTCCGGCCGGTATGGCCAGTCTTTGTTCGTCCAAGTTCGTAGTCTAACATGATATTAAGCGGGACTTTCTGATCAATTACACGGGCATGGAAGTGTGCTGAATAGTGTATATGTTGAGCCCTTGACAGCGCGATGAACGCTACGTCAAACGGGTTCTGTAGCATATCTAACATTACGACCAATCGATGCATGTCTTCACCACAGCGTCAAAGACTTCACTATGCATACGAAGATGAACAGAAAATTACAGGCCCACTTGTAACAGTGCGATTGTCAGAGCTAAATTTATAAGCTTTCTTTACGAATTTAATTTAAGTTTTGGTATCGGTTTGGAATTATTGAGGACAATTTTGATCGATCTATCGAGTGACGGTCGAAATAAAACTTTTCCGGGTCATCCAGGCGACGCGTTAAACATCTCCAACTGAAATACTACCTGGCTCCAACTCCAACTACACAAATACGTATAATCAGTTGATTTTGGGTCGTAATTCGTGTTCGTCTTTACAATCGAAAAATGACAGCGGTATATAGCACCGCGCTAGCGATCAATACAAACGTATTTTACATTAAAAGGCGACAGTCCTCTCCCCCACACCATTGCTAAATGTTACGCGCTAACGTTTGGAAAATATGCATCAAGAAATTCCTGCCAAAGTACTGGACTGACGTAAGACAAATTCGAGCCAAGGTGCTGCACTGACGCAATACAGGTTCGAGCCAAGGTGCTGCACTGACATAATACAGGGTCGAGCCAGGTACGTGCTGCAAAGCTTACTGTTTACCTTAATTTAATCCTATCGCGACTTATAAAGCTACTGGTTTCAGATTTCTGGATGGAAAATCGTCAGCAAGACAACAACTGCTCAATTACGTACCCCCAGCAGTCCGAGGTTGATGGCAACATGCGACCTGACGTGTCGAATATAAGTAGAAAGTCGATGATATGTGTGTCCACTACTGGAGCGGAGGACAGTAGCTTATCTGAAGGGCACGGTAGAAAATTTGTCTAGACTTAAGCATTATTGTACGTTGCTCACGGCAACGACAGCTATTTCGAGTCTTACGATTTGGATAATGAAGTGCAAGAATTCTCCGACTCCGATCAAGCAATGATTGCAGATACACCTGATTTAGCTGCTATCGACTCAGAGATGAACAGGGTTACTACTGGACCTTAGCAACCTAGCACTCTTCATGACGTAGGTTCATCATCCATTAGGAGCGCGACGGCGAATCTACACGTGTTTTCCAGTCGTCCTGATATACACGATACAGGATTGCCCAAAATTAGTGTGTGGCTGCATATTGTCATCGTTTGAAGAGACATGCGCGTCGGATAATAATCACAAGACTGTTATGCTGAGCGAATAGTATACCGCTTCTCTTGGATTCTTGTCCTGTGATCGCCTTCTGGATCATTGCGTTGTCCACTGACCCCCGTACATCAACGAAACTGGTGACACAGAAGCGTTCGAAACGAACATGGTTTATATCTTGTTCTGCCAGCATGTGTGCTCAGTCGTGGTAGAGCTCGTCAGCTCTAACATTTCGCCCTGAATTTGCAGAAGAATTGATTTAGCTACATGTCAGAGCCAAATTTAGTTTGCCGTAAGCTGATCACGGTTCTACCGTGTCCCGATGATTTCGTTCCGTAGGTCCACGTATATTCATAGGAATGCAGTTGCGGTGGGAGGTGATTATTGAATGTAAGGCTCGGCTGTTTGGGGGCCAGTTTGCCATCTATTCAATCGGCTGGGACCCGGGCAGGGTCGTATCCCCCATTAGTCAATCCTGTTTCTTTAGCTTCTCCTAACGAAGAATTCGGTGCTATGTACCGCTGTCGATTTGTCATCTGTGAAGACGAGCATAAATTTCGACTTAATAACAACTGATTACATGTATTTGTGTAGTTGGAGTTAGAGTTGAAGGCAGGTAGTCTTTCAGCTGGATTTTTTCAACGCTTCCCGTCATCCACCCTCTTTACAATATATATCTGCCTATTTTCTGCTTCTAACCGTGACCTTCGCATACATAAAAAAGCGTGACGTCAAATTCAAGTTCACACAAAAGGCTAAGCATAACATCATCTCCAAACCCACGTCTTCGTACGTTTTGACAATGTACCTCACGCTGAATCGCTGACTATCATGGAACAGTTGGCAGACTTCCGGGCTCAACGTACCATAACTTTTGTAGTAGGCGAGTTAGGATATCTTTACGAAGGGTCGCAACGATAACGACATGCCTAATGAACGAGTGACCAAGGTTGACCGAATTCGAAGTAATGACATCTCTCGATTGCTTTATCAAACCAAACGTCTAGGAAACGATTAGGTGAGCGATCGAAAATAGTTATCTCGACAAAACGCTTAGTAAACCACTTACTGATCAAAAGAAGCTAGCTATTTGAGGTTAAATATGGTCCTTCTCTCACCGAAAGGCGTCTTCAATCAATTGACTTGTTACTCTGCATCGTTCAATTCACCTATAGTAAATGTACGTCGATCATGCTGTATTAAGAAGTCTTGGCAAAGCAACAAAACGTTGCGTTTTGACCATACGTGCCACAATTTCAAAGCCAATGCTTCCCTCGGTTCAGCTGGATACAAGAGGGCAAAGTCGATGTCAATCGAAAGGTCAAAAATTTACTTGTGTCTTTCTAAATATTGACATCACATATTCACTTGTAAAAGCCTTTTATATTGAGCATGTTGTCCTATACACCGTCCACACAAAACTATAATCGCATGATTTATTTGACAAGAGCGTGAGCAAAATTTGTAATTATTACTTGCGCTTTGCGTCAGTGGCTTAACTTTTGACATGATAGCGAAAAGGCGTGATGAATCTAGCACAGATGGTGAATAAAATGGTAATCCCTACAGTCCCTGCACAAATTTTAATGTGCAAAAGAAGGATTTTGTAGCGGAGCTACACAGCTCCTTCAGTCAGAGGAAGACTTTACGCTCTTACTAGCAACTTTGGTTCTACGAAGCCGACTCAGAGAGTCAACAGCTCAGAGAGCTAAGGTTTTGGTTCAGAGAACCCGACTCAGGGAGTCAACAAGCTCAGAGAGCTTACGGTCCTCGTTCCTAAGGGAACAAACGATTCAAAAGAATCACAGCACAGAGTGCTCAGGAGTAGCTACCTTCACAGGCATTGCTAGCTCCAACCGATCAAAGACGCCTCGTGAGGCACGTGTCTTTCAGTGATCAAAAGGGGAACTGAATTTTTATTTCTTCATAAAACCTAAAAGAACACCTTAGAACAACGTATTTAACCTGCCCTAAATAACCTCTTCAAAGATCCCGTCATCAATTGATGACAGACATCAGTCTTCAACAATCGATACACTCACTGTGTTCTAAAATTACTGTATAGGGTACCCCCTCTCGTGTGTGCACCACACCTATCGTCGACTACCAGACGACGTGTAACCCCGTTACACCCTCCTTCACCATACTGACGTTACCACAAAACTTCAATCGGCTTCTTTCCTCGAAGAGGTCGGTGTGTGTGTGTGCTTGACCTCACGGTTGCTAAACACGAAACACCATGACATTGCCACCCAACGAGTCTCGGACTCCTTCCTCTTACCTCGACTTCGATGAGTATGTGAACTATGGTAGTGATACCAATGTCCCTGGAGATGACGGGATATCGTCCCACTCCGCTGTACTTGAGGCTCGTCCTCTAACAGCTCCGAATCCGTTCGTTGAACGTGGTGATACCACCGCGCCAGTGGCGCAGCATCATACAACAGATGCAGATGAGAACATCATCACGAACCCGCTCGACGAGCAACAGGAGCAAATCCTTCAGCGTGAGGAGAAGGCTCGACGCCGAGCGCAAACCCAGGCGGTTGGGCAGGACCGGAGTGGTTACGTGTTTGCAATACCTGACGTGGAGCAACGTCTCCGTCAAAACGAAGGCCGTAGCCTCGCGACATGGGCCATTGGCCCCGAGGCTACGTCGCCAGAAGATATCGCCTTTCGCAAGGCTCTAAATGAGAGATATCTCGAACCATTCTAAACCACGCAAGGTCATTACCTGGCACACCTTGAGAGTCTATCTCATGGTATTTCGGTTCGACCGATAAAGGGCGTGCCCATCTTGTTGTTCGCTGGCGAATTGCCCGAGGAGGAGGACAATCAGTTCATCCGTTGAATGTACCGCAAGCGGCACCTTAGAAGTGTGCCAGCGCTACGGGCCAGCGCCGATGTGACTGACGTTCGTCTATAACGAAAGCTCCGGTTCGAGTATGCCAAGCTCAAGGCCAGAGGCCAGTTGCGTACACGTACGCGTTATTCTCCGGCTACAATGGTAGCCACGGGTCACGACCCTAAGGTGCGGAGCAACACGCCACCTCCCACCACTATTGGTGAGAAGCGTTTTCGTTCGCAAGGCGACCCTGGCCACGATGTTCAAAAACATCCACGGCGTAAGGGCAGTCCTTCCAAAGGGGTATCTCATACTCCCACGAGTTCTCCGACTCCGTGTACCCTCGCCACTTCACCAGATACTGGTATTGCACACGACGCCGACGTCGCTGAAGGATTTTCTCCACATGAAACTGGTGGTTCCCTTGCTCATCGAGCAGCGCCGGTGGTGGTCGGGGTATCGAAGGAGGAGCATGAGAAGGTGCTCCGTGAGCTGAGTGGTCTCCAAGAGACATTGGGTAAGACCCAGAGTGCGCTCGACGCGATGCAAGCCTGTGTTCAAGCATTGAAGTTGGCCTTAGCCCGTGTGGATGGTCAGCTTGCCTTCCTGGTTCGGATGCAACGGCCGACGGCAAGGCTCTATAACCCGCCGCAAGCGCCTCCAAGTTCACATGGGACGGGTCCCAATACGGCTTAAGTAAGCCAACGTAGAACACTGGGTGCGTGCGCAGTTTTCGCGGAAGGTTGAGCGTGACGCCAATACCTTCTTAGCAATGACCGTGAATGGTCCAATGAAGCGCGGACGCAACTTTGTCTTGAAAACGGCAGACACTACATTTGTAGGTAGGCTTTTAGCCTTAAGTAGGACTTGGTCTCCGACCTCATAACGTTTAACACAACCTCTTCCTTTAGCATCAGCTTGTTCCTTTTGTTTGTCTTGGCTATCAGCCAGTGCATCACGTACGCGTCGTAACACGTTCGAGCGCGTTGCGAGAAACTCGCTTACCTGTTTTCGAACAGTAGCAGGGCTGATATCAGAAAGCCGATCGGCAACTCCTCCCGCACCAAGCCCTGAACCACGCAGTGGTAGCGTTAACGGAACGCGAGGGTGTGTGAGACCATTCACATAGAATGGTGTGTAGCCGGTGGAGGCATGCACGGCGTTATGCAACGCAAACTCAACAACAGGGAGCATCAAACTCCAACGCTTAGTCGTTTCATCGCAAAAACTGCGTAATTTGTCACCGATAACGCGATTGACTCGCTCGTTTTGACCATCGGTCTGCGGATGATACGCCGTGGACATGTCCAAACGTGTGCCGAGCACCTTGAAGATGGAATTCCAAAACTTCCCAGTGAAGCGAGGATCTCTATCAGAGACAATTGCCACAGGCAGACCGTGTTGTCGAAACACGCGATCGATAAACAGCGTCGCTGTACCTTCACCATCAATGGTGTCTGGCACCGCCGTTAAATGAGCCATATTGCTCAAACGGTCAACAAAGACCACAATACCCGTATTTCCATACGAATCCTTCGGTAAACCGAACAGAAAGTCCATACTGATGGACTCCCAACACCCTTTGGGTATAGGCAAACTAGCCAGCGGCGCTGCCGCATGTGGTGAGGGTTTCACCCGTTGACACGTTTCACACGTACGTACATAGGTGCTCACCCATTTGTATAGTTTGGGCCACCAATAGCATTGGCTCACAGAGCCGTAGGTCTTTTCACGACCGAGATGACCACTCAACGCAGTATCATGTGCCTCATAGAGGATCCGATACTTCAACTCCTCATCATGAGGAACAACGATGCGAGGGGTATCCTCCACATCCGTGCTATAGCACAACAGGCCTTGATCGATGGAATATCGATGTAACCTCGCACGTAACCGTGCCGACAATTTTATGTCCGAGTCCTATAACTCCTCGCTCCAAAGAGCACGTAGCAGGGCTACACAATGTTCATCCTTGACATACGCCGTGCGGATTAGGTCAGTGACCGGTGACGACAGAGTCGTAACATGAGCAAGCTCATAGTCAGGCCTGCGTGACAACGCATCCGCCAAAGCATTCTGCTTACCCGGCTTATACTTCACCTCGAAGTTGTTTTCCGCAAAGAATGAGAGCCAACGAGCCATTCTCTGAGAGAGGTGTGGCGACTTGGTCGCAGTGCGTAATGACGCATGATCTGTATAGATCACAAAAGGCTTAGAGCCAAGCAGGTGAACTCTGAATTTGACTAAAGCATACTTCATTGCAAGTAGCACTTTGTCATGAACTGGATAGTTCTTTTCAGCTGCTTTCAGCTGCCGGGACTCAAACGCAATGACGCGTTCCCGTCCATCATTATCTGTTTGTAACAGAGCACTGCCGATGGCAAAGTCAGATGCGTCACAGACGACACTGAAAGGCCGATCAGGATTGGGCAAAGCCAAGATTGGCGCATGAAGAAGACTCTCTTAAACAGCCGTAAAGGCTTCATGCTCGGTGTTAGTCGAACACCATTCTACATCCTTTATTAAGGAGATTGGATAATGGCCGAGCCATGTCCGCATAGTTCGCACTATACTTGTGTAAGTAATTGGCAAGATCAAGCCACTTACGTAAGTCCTTTTGGTTATTAGGAACCGGCCAATCGACAATGGCTTTTATCTTAGCAGGATCCGCTCTAAGACCACGCTTCCCAATGAAGCACCCTTAGTAGGAATCTCTTGTGCACCAAAGATGCACTTAGAGGCGTTGGTATACAACTTGTTTGTGCGCATGCACTCGAGCACTGCTCGTAAATGGTCGATGTGATTGTTCACATCTGACCAACCGTTCATAGCACGACTATGGACAAAGATGTCATCAAAGTACGTCTGTGCATAACCTCTGTGAGGCCGAAACAGTTGCGTCACAAGACGATTAAATGTAGCTGGCGCGTTTGACAAGCCCTGTGGCATAATTAGCCACTCCCAAAGCATACCGCTCGTATAAAAACCGCTTTTAGCGGGATATCGCTCTCACGCATGAGTAATTGGTAATAAGCATCGACTAAATCGAGTGCACTGTACATCGTACATCCCACCATATTGTTCTGAAGAACATCTTTCCGAGGGATTGGTGTCTGAGCCAGGATCGTGTCAGTATTAAGCTTATTGTAAGCATAAACAATGCGCCACTTTCCATTGGGCTTTCGGACACAAAATGTGGGCGTGGAATGAGGAGATTTGCTCTCACGAACCATGCCCGCTGCGCGCTTCGCACGGAAGATGTCGTCTATGAGGTCACAATTCTCCTTTGGCAAAGGCCACTGCCGTGTTACGCAGTATTTAGTTCTAGGAACTAGGCCACTTTCATGACGCTCACAGCTATTAGGAGGTAACACAGAAGGCGGGTCGTGACACACCACGTCTTGGAATTCATTTACCAAAGGATAAAACGGATCAAGAGGATCCTTAAGGATCGCGGATCCACTACGCGCACTTAATGAAGCATTTATGTCCTCGAGGCAGATTCGTCTAATAACGAGGAAGAACTTAACTCTGCATCGGGTCGAATGACCACTAGATCGGACAAATCTCCCGCCTGTAAGGCTTGGCTAAAGTCGCCATCATACATTTCGTCCAACTTGAAGAGAGCTTCCACAGACGGAAGAGTTGCGAGACGGAAGTTACCATCAACATGACCAGTTACTCCATTTACAAGTGAAGTATAGTGTATTGTTGCTTTTATCACTATGGGACGTATCTGACGTGGGGCGCTCATCCGCTGTCACCGGGCGTCGGGACTGACGGGTCGTAGGCCCATTACGCTTCACAAAAGTTGGCACAGTAGGGTCCCTGTAGTTTCTAGTTGTCTTAGCACGCTCTATACAAGAGCTCATGTCTTTAGCGACATCTGGTGGAGAGTTATGTAACTCGAACACTTCACCCAGTCGATTAACACATACCACTTCACTTGCATTAAGTGGGCTTTGCCTTGAATTCTCTGGCTGTTTGCCAACAATGTAATTATCGACATTCATTGAGGTTCCATCACGGCCGCCCTCACTCTGTGTAATTTCACGTGCCACCGCACTTACATCATGAGAAATTCTTCCTGTATGTCCCGCCCGTAGGCCAATCATGATTGACGCATGCAGTGACTCATTGTCCCAATTAGTATCACTCAACGGAGTACAACTCTTTTCAAACACATTAAAGAGCTCCACTCAATATTTGTGTCATAGACATTCGAGCTAGTTAGCTGCGACATACCAATGGCCAGCACATTGACATCTTCCGCCAATGACTCGCGCCAATAGTGCTTTTTTGCCTAGCAAAAGGTGGGTTCATGATTCTCCAAAGCTTCTCTAGGAACATTGCGCGTGGCGCCTAAGTTCTTAGACCTCCAATCGATCCATGGTTCATGGCGTTCAAGCGATGTCATACCTAGGATGAGATCGTATCTCGAATCCAAGTCAAGGACGAGACAGCGTTCTGTGCTATCAAAGTCCAAAAACTTCACGCCCAAGTTCAAAGGAACTTTAGGCACAGTAACGCGACTACCCGTCGCTAACCGAACAGTGATGGAATCACCGTCGTGCGCTTTGAGCGCCTCAGCACATTGTGACTCCATTCAAGGGAACGGCGTCTAGCATAGTTGCATGACGCCCCAGAATCGATCAAAATCGACCAGTACTTCTCAAAGCATTTAACTATCGCCTCAGCGACTAACAAGCCAGGCTTGTATCCACGCTCCGTGCTTTCTGGCACGGAGCTCTGTGGTGCTAAGCCCTGTGTTGCTCCACCTCGTAAAGAAGTGACAGAACTCAGTTCTACCCCAGTAGGGCGCCCCGCGCCAACTGGGTGTCGACGTTTCCTCGTGCCATACCAAGTTTCTGGTTGAGGCTCGGGTTTTGACCCGTAGTAGTCGGTCGTTGCTTACGCAAAGGAAAAGTGGGACGCAAGTGTTTAGAGCTTCCGCACATGTAACAGCGTCTCACCTCCTGTCGTTGCTCGGCAACATGAAGCTCAGCTTCACCTTCATCTTCAGCATTGCTGAGATCCATCGGTTCGGGCTTACAGTAAGATGAGCTATTTGCTGAGGTTGCCCTCGTATAGCTTGGGTTGTACCCATTCTAATTAAGTCTTGCTGACTTAAAGTTATGATCAGCATTCTGAGCGATGCTCACAGCCTCCTCAAAAGTCGAGGGATGGACTCGAAAAACCTCGGTCCTGGCAATGCCAGTGCGAAGACCTTCCATGAAGACTGTCACGTAGACGGTCTCAGGGAGAGGGTCGGACTGCATGGCAGCCATCAGAGTTCTCAACTCCTGGGCATAGTCCGTTAACTTGTTATTACCCTGACGGGTAGACAAGAAGCGTGAGCGCACGCGATATGCCTGGCTAGGAGGCGAGAAAACTCGCAAAAGGTCTAACTTGAGCGATTCCCACGTGGGAAACGCCAAGTTGACCGACGTGCCACACGTCAAAGCCCACTCTCTCGCTCTACCATCGAGCTTAGAGATAGCCAAAGAGACCCGCTGGTTCTCAAGTGAGATGAGACCAGAGTCCATGCCCATCTCAATCTCACGGATCCAGAGGGTAAGGTTTTCCCCCTCCTTCCCGGAGTAATGTTTAACGTCAACCCGAAGGGGACGAGGCTTAGCCTCTTCTGGTGGCATTGCCACGTAGCGTGTTGGCATAGGCGACGCTACTTGGTTTTGAACCTGCCCTAACAGGGCCATTTCATACTGCATGAAGGTCTCGACTCGTGCGTTGAGCACATCGGGACCTTGTGCAGCGAGAAACTCCACATACTCTGGGCCTACGGCCGCGGTCAGCTTATCAAGCGCGACCTTTTGGGCCTCAGAGAGGGGTGTGGATTGCTCCATCCTCACAGAGGATCAGTCGTTACCGACTCAGGCGTAGATTGACTACTAGTGCTACCAAGTGTAGCGGAGCTACACAGCTCCTTAAGTCAGAGGAAGACTTTACGCTCTTACTAGCAACTTTGGTTCTACGAAGCCGACTCAGAGAGTCAACAGCTCAGAGAGCTTACGGTCCCCGTTCCTAAGGGACCAAACGATTCAAAAGAATCACAGCACAGAGTGCTCAGGAGTAGCTACCTTCACAGGCATTGCTAGCTCCTACCGATCAAAGACGCCTCGTGAGGCACGTGTCTTTCAGTGATCAAAAGGGGAACTGAATTTTTATTTCTTCATAAAACCTAAAAGAACACCTTAGAACAACGTATTTAACCTGCCCTAAATAACCTCTTCAAAGATCCCGTCATCAATTGATGACAGACATCAGTCTTCAACAATCGATACACTCACTGTGTTCTAAAATTACTGTATAGGGTACCCCCTCTCGTGTGTGCACCACACCTATCGTCGACTACCAGATGACGTGTAACTCCGTTACAATGTACGTGTTGGATGGCGTCCGTCTTACCTGCGCATTTCGTATGACGGCCCCACATTGCACACGTATCGCTCCAACCCAGCTGTCAAGTTGTTGTGTCGTTGTCCCAGCTGTCAAGTCGTCACAAAATCAGCAATTAGGTAACACCCTCCCATGGTTTATGCTCTTAAATCCTAGAAGTCGCCAGCCGGTCAAACACGATTCTTGTTAGCATCATTTACAATGAACAATTTGTACAATGTGCAAGTAGGACGTCGGGGCTTCACGCACAACTACGTGCAGAGATGCTACAACCTACATAGCA
>CANTFL010000770.1:0-135004 GCA_947650285.1 Hyaloperonospora brassicae
TGTTGAGACTCGTTCAGGTCGAAATCGTGTAGATTCAACTCGTCAATGTTTAACTCATACAGGTTGAACTCGTATTGGTCTTCACCGTCGATGTGTAACCGGTCGAGATCGAATTCATATGTATTTGGCCCATCGAGGTGTAAATCGTATCGGTTTCACTCAGCTAGGTCCAATTCGTCGAGCTTCAGACTTGTCAAGGTCAAACAAGTATGTGTCTTACTCGTCGAGGTATGAACCGTTGATGTTGAGACTTGTGCAGGTCGAAATCGTGTAGATTCAACTCGTCAATGTTTAACTCATACAGGTTGAACTCGTATCGGTCTTCGCCGTCGAGGTCTAACCCGTCGAGATTGAATTCATATGTATTTGGCCCATCGAGGTGTAAATCACATCGGTTTCACTCAGCTAGGTCCAATTCGTCGAGCTTCAGACTTGTCAAGGTCAAACAAGTATGTGTCTTACTCGTCGAGGTATGAACCGTTGATGTTGAGACTTGTGCAGGTCGAAATCGTGTAGATTCAACTCGTCAATGTTTAACTCATACAGGTTGAACTCGTATCGGTCTTCACCGTCGAGGTCTAACCCGTCGAGATCGATATCATATGTATTTGGCCCATCGAGGTGTAAATCGTATCGGTTTCACTCAGCTAGGTCCAATTCGTCGAGCTTCAGACTTGTCAAGGTCAAACAAGTATGTGTCTTACTCGTCGAGGTATGAACCGTTGATGTTGAGACTCGTGCAGGTCGAAATCGTGTAGATTCAACTCGTCAATGTTTAACTCATACAGGTTGAACTCGTATCGGTCTTCACCGTCGAGGTCTAACCCGTCGAGATCGAATTCATATGTATTTGGCCCATCGAGGTGTAAATCGCATCGGTTTCACTCAGCTAGGTCCAATTCGTCGAGCTTCAGACTTGTCAAGGTCAAACAAGTATGTGTCTTACTCGTCGAGGTATGAACCGTTGATGATGAGACTTGTGCAGGTCGAAATCGTGTAGATTCAACTCGTCAATGTTTAACTCATACAGGTTGAACTCGTATCGGTCTTCACCGTCGAGGTCTAACCCGTCGAGATCGATATCATATGTATTTGGCCCATCGAGGTGTAAATCGTATCGGTTTCACTCAGCTAGGTCCAATTCGTCGAGCTTCAGACTTGTCAAGGTCAAACAAGTATGTGTCTTACTCGTCGAGGTATGAACCGTTGATGTTGAGACTCGTTCAGGTCGAAATCGTGTAGATTCAACTCGTCAATGTATAACTCATACAGGTTGAACTCGTATTGGTCTTCACCGTCGATGTGTAACCGGTCGAGATTGAATTCATATGTATTTGGCCCATCGAGGTGTAAATCGTATCGGTTTCACTCAGCTAGGTCCAATTCGTCGAGCTTCAGACTTGTCGAGGTCAAACTAGTATGTGTCTTACTCGCCGAGGTCACACCCGTCGAGATTCAATTGGTACGGGTTTGGATCATCGAGATTCGAATTGTATAGGCTAAGCTCGTATGGATTCAATTCGTCGAGTTTCAGATTTGTCGAGGTCACACTTGTACGGGTATTACTCGTCGAGGTCGGATCCGTTGATGATGAGACTCGTGCAGGTCGAAATCGTGTAGATTCAACTCGTCAATGTTTAACTCATACAGGTTGAACTCGTATCGGTCTTCACCGTCGAGGTCTAACCCGCCGAGATCGAATTCATATGTATTTGGCCCATCGAGGTGTAAATCGTATCGGTTTCACTCAGCTAGGTCCAATTCGTCGAGCTTCAGACTTGTCAAGGTCAAACAAGTATGTGTCTTACTCGTCGAGGTATGAACCGTTGATGTTGAGACTTGTGTAGGTCGAAATCGTGTAGATTCAACTCGTCAATGTTTAACTCATACAGGTTGAACTCGTATCGGTCTTCACCGTCGAGGTCTAACCCGTCGAGATCGATATCATATGTATTTGGCCCATCGAGGTGTAAATCGTATCGGTTTCACTCAGCTAGGTCCAATTCGTCGAGCTTCAGACTTGTCAAGGTCAAACAAGTATGTGTCTTACTCGTCGAGGTATGAACCGTTGATGTTGAGACTCGTTCAGGTCGAAATCGTGTAGATTCAACTCGTCAATGTATAACTCATACAGGTTGAACTCGTATCGGTCTTCACCGTCGATGTGTAACCGGTCGAGATTGAATTCATATGTATTTGGCCCATCGAGGTGTAAATCGTATCGGTTTCACTCAGCTAGGTCCAATTCGTCGAGCTTCAGACTTGTCAAGGTCAAACAAGTATGTGTCTTACTCGTCGAGGTATGAACCGTTGATGTTGAGACTCGTTCAGGTCGAAATCGTGTAGATTCAACTCGTCAATGTTTAACTCATACAGGTTGAACTCGTATTGGTCTTCACCGTCGATGTGTAACCGGTCGAGATTGAATTCATATGTATTTGGCCCATCGAGGTGTAAATCGTATCGGTTTCACTCAGCTAGGTCCAATTCGTCGAGCTTCAGACTTGTCAAGGTCAAACAAGTATGTGTCTTACTCGTCGAGGTATGAACCGTTGATGTTGAGACTTGTGCAGGTCGAAATCGTGTAGATTCAACTCGTCAATGTTTAACTCATACAGGTTGAACTCGTATCGGTCTTCGCCGTCGATGTGTAACCGGTCGAGATTGAATTCATATGTATTTGGCCCATCGAGGTGTAAATCACATCGGTTTCACTCAGCTAGGTCCAATTCGTCGAGCTTCAGACTTGTCAAGGTCAAACAAGTATGTGTCTTACTCGTCGAGGTATGAACCGTTGATGTTGAGACTTGTGCATGTCGAAATCGTGTAGATTCAACTCGTCAATGTTTAACTCATACAGGTTGAACTCGTATCGGTCTTCACCGTCGAGGTCTAACCCGTCGAGATCGATATCATATGTATTTGGCCCATCGAGGTGTAAATCGTATCGGTTTCACTCAGCTAGGTCCAATTCGTCGAGCTTCAGACTTGTCAAGGTCAAACAAGTATGTGTCTTACTCGTCGAGGTATGAACCGTTGATGTTGAGACTTGTGCAGGTCGAAATCGTGTAGATTCAACTCGTCAATGTATAACTCATACAGGTTGAACTCGTATTGGTCTTCACCGTCGATGTGTAACCGGTCGAGATTGAATTCATATGTATTTGGCCCATCGAGGTGTAAATCGTATCGGTTTCACTCAGCTAGGTCCAATTCGTCGAGCTTCAGACTTGTCGAGGTCAAACTAGTATGTGTCTTACTCGCCGAGGTCACACCCGTCGAGATTCAATGGTACGGGTTTGGATCATCGAGATTCGAATTGTATAGGCTAAGCTCGTATGGATTCAATTCGTCGAGCTTCAGATTTGTCGAGGTCACACTTGTACGGGTCTTACTCGTCGAGGTCGGATCCGTTGATGTTGAGACTCGTGCAGGTCGAAATCGTGTAGATTCAACTCGTCAATGTATAACTCATACAGGTTGAACTCGTATCGGTCTTCACCGTCGAGGTCTAACCCGCCGAGATCGAATTCATATGTATTTGGCCCATCGAGGTGTAAATCGCATCGGTTTCACTCAGCTAGGTCCAATTCGTCGAGCTTCAGACTTGTCAAGGTCAAACAAGTATGTGTCTTACTCGTCGAGGTATGAACCGTTGATGTTGAGACTTGTGCAGGTCGAAATCGTGTAGATTCAACTCGTCAATGTTTAACTCATACAGGTTGAACTCGTATCGGTCTTCACCGTCGAGGTCTAACCCGTCGAGATCGATATCATATGTATTTGGCCCATCGAGGTGTAAATCGTATCGGTTTCACTCAGCTAGGTCCAATTCGTCGAGCTTCAGACTTGTCAAGGTCAAACAAGTATGTGTCTTACTCGTCGAGGTATGAACCGTTGATGTTGAGACTCGTTCAGGTCGAAATCGTGTAGATTCAACTCGTCAATGTATAACTCATACAGGTTGAACTCGTATTGGTCTTCACCGTCGATGTGTAACCGGTCGAGATTGAATTCATATGTATTTGGCCCATCGAGGTGTAAATCGTATCGGTTTCACTCAGCTAGGTCCAATTCGTCGAGCTTCAGACTTGTCGAGGTCAAACTAGTATGTGTCTTACTCGCCGAGGTCACACCCGTCGAGATTCAATTGGTACGGGTTTGGATCATCGAGATTCGAATTGTATAGGCTAAGCTCGTATGGATTCAATTCGTCGAGCTTCAGATTTGTCGAGGTCACACTTGTACGGGTCTTACTCGTCGAGGTCGGATCCGTTGATGTTGAGACTCGTGCAGGTCGAAATCGTGTAGATTCAACTCGTCAATGTATAACTCATACAGGTTGAACTCGTATCGGTCTTCACCGTCGAGGTCTAACCCGCCGAGATCGAATTCATATGTATTTGGCCCATCGAGGTGTAAATCGCATCGGTTTCACTCAGCTAGGTCCAATTCGTCGAGCTTCAGACTTGTCAAGGTCAAACAAGTATGTGTCTTACTCGTCGAGGTATGAACCGTTGATGTTGAGACTTGTGCAGGTCGAAATCGTGTAGATTCAACTCGTCAATGTTTAACTCATACAGGTTGAACTCGTATCGGTCTTCACCGTCGAGGTCTAACCCGTCGAGATCGATATCATATGTATTTGGCCCATCGAGGTGTAAATCGTATCGGTTTCACTCAGCTAGGTCCAATTCGTCGAGCTTCAGACTTGTCAAGGTCAAACAAGTATGTGTCTTACTCGTCGAGGTATGAACCGTTGATGTTGAGACTCGTTCAGGTCGAAATCGTGTAGATTCAACTCGTCAATGTATAACTCATACAGGTTGAACTCGTATTGGTCTTCACCGTCGATGTGTAACCGGTCGAGATTGAATTCATATGTATTTGGCCCATCGAGGTGTAAATCGTATCGGTTTCACTCAGCTAGGTCCAATTCGTCGAGCTTCAGACTTGTCGAGGTCAAACTAGTATGTGTCTTACTCGCCGAGGTCACACCCGTCGAGATTCAATTGGTACGGGTTTGGATCATCGAGATTCGAATTGTATAGGCTAAGCTCGTATGGATTCAATTCGTCGAGCTTCAGATTTGTCGAGGTCACACTTGTACGGGTATTACTCGTCGAGGTCGGATCCGTTGATGATGAGACTCGTGCAGGTCGAAATCGTGTAGATTCAACTCGTCAATGTTTAACTCATACAGGTTGAACTCGTATCGGTCTTCACCGTCGAGGTCTAACCCGCCGAGATCGAATTCATATGTATTTGGCCCATCGAGGTGTAAATCGCATCGGTTTCACTCAGCTAGGTCCAATTCGTCGAGCTTCAGACTTGTCAAGGTCAAACAAGTATGTGTCTTACTCGTCGAGGTATGAACCGTTGATGTTGAGACTTGTGTAGGTCGAAATCGTGTAGATTCAACTCGTCAATGTTTAACTCATACAGGTTGAACTCGTATCGGTCTTCACCGTCGAGGTCTAACCCGTCGAGATCGATATCATATGTATTTGGCCCATCGAGGTGTAAATCGTATCGGTTTCACTCAGCTAGGTCCAATTCGTCGAGCTTCAGACTTGTCAAGGTCAAACAAGTATGTGTCTTACTCGTCGAGGTATGAACCGTTGATGTTGAGACTCGTTCAGGTCGAAATCGTGTAGATTCAACTCGTCAATGTATAACTCATACAGGTTGAACTCGTATCGGTCTTCACCGTCGATGTGTAACCGGTCGAGATTGAATTCATATGTATTTGGCCCATCGAGGTGTAAATCGTATCGGTTTCACTCAGCTAGGTCCAATTCGTCGAGCTTCAGACTTGTCAAGGTCAAACAAGTATGTGTCTTACTCGTCGAGGTATGAACCGTTGATGTTGAGACTCGTTCAGGTCGAAATCGTGTAGATTCAACTCGTCAATGTTTAACTCATACAGGTTGAACTCGTATTGGTCTTCACCGTCGATGTGTAACCGGTCGAGATTGAATTCATATGTATTTGGCCCATCGAGGTGTAAATCGTATCGGTTTCACTCAGCTAGGTCCAATTCGTCGAGCTTCAGACTTGTCAAGGTCAAACAAGTATGTGTCTTACTCGTCGAGGTATGAACCGTTGATGTTGAGACTTGTGCAGGTCGAAATCGTGTAGATTCAACTCGTCAATGTTTAACTCATACAGGTTGAACTCGTATCGGTCTTCGCCGTCGATGTGTAACCGGTCGAGATTGAATTCATATGTATTTGGCCCATCGAGGTGTAAATCACATCGGTTTCACTCAGCTAGGTCCAATTCGTCGAGCTTCAGACTTGTCAAGGTCAAACAAGTATGTGTCTTACTCGTCGAGGTATGAACCGTTGATGTTGAGACTTGTGCATGTCGAAATCGTGTAGATTCAACTCGTCAATGTTTAACTCATACAGGTTGAACTCGTATCGGTCTTCACCGTCGAGGTCTAACCCGTCGAGATCGATATCATATGTATTTGGCCCATCGAGGTGTAAATCGTATCGGTTTCACTCAGCTAGGTCCAATTCGTCGAGCTTCAGACTTGTCAAGGTCAAACAAGTATGTGTCTTACTCGTCGAGGTATGAACCGTTGATGTTGAGACTTGTGCAGGTCGAAATCGTGTAGATTCAACTCGTCAATGTATAACTCATACAGGTTGAACTCGTATTGGTCTTCACCGTCGATGTCTAACCGGTCGAGATTGAATTCATATGTATTTGGCCCATCGAGGTGTAAATCGTATCGGTTTCACTCAGCTAGGTCCAATTCGTCGAGCTTCAGACTTGTCGAGGTCAAACTAGTATGTGTCTTACTCGCCGAGGTCACACCCGTCGAGATTCAATTGGTACGGGTTTGGATCATCGAGATTCGAATTGTATAGGCTAAGCTCGTATGGATTCAATTCGTCGAGCTTCAGATTTGTCGAGGTCACACTTGTACGGGTATTACTCGTCGAGGTATGAACCGTTGATGTTGAGACTCGTGCAGGTCGAAATCGTGTAGATTCAACTCGTCAATGTATAACTCATACAGGTTGAACTCGTATCGGTCTTCACCGTCGAGGTCTAACCCGCCGAGATCGAATTCATATGTATTTGGCCCATCGAGGTGTAAATCGCATCGGTTTCACTCAGCTAGGTCCAATTCGTCGAGCTTCAGACTTGTCAAGGTCAAACAAGTATGTGTCTTACTCGTCGAGGTATGAACCGTTGATGTTGAGACTTGTGCAGGTCGAAATCGTGTAGATTCAACTCGTCAATGTTTAACTCATACAGGTTGAACTCGTATCGGTCTTCACCGTCGAGGTCTAACCCGTCGAGATCGATATCATATGTATTTGGCCCATCGAGGTGTAAATCGTATCGGTTTCACTCAGCTAGGTCCAATTCGTCGAGCTTCAGACTTGTCAAGGTCAAACAAGTATGTGTCTTACTCGTCGAGGTATGAACCGTTGATGTTGAGACTTGTGCAGGTCGAAATCGTGTAGATTCAACTCGTCAATGTTTAACTCATACAGGTTGAACTCGTATCGGTCTTCGCCGTCGATGTGTAACCGGTCGAGATTGAATTCATATGTATTTGGCCCATCGAGGTGTAAATCGCATCGGTTTCACTCAGCTAGGTCCAATTCGTCGAGCTTCAGACTTGTCAAGGTCAAACAAGTATGTGTCTTACTCGTCGAGGTATGAACCGTTGATGTTGAGACTTGTGCAGGTCGAAATCGTGTAGATTCAACTCGTCAATGTTTAACTCATACAGGTTGAACTCGTATCGGTCTTCACCGTCGAGGTCTAACCCGTCGAGATCGATATCATATGTATTTGGCCCATCGAGGTGTAAATCGTATCGGTTTCACTCAGCTAGGTCCAATTCGTCGAGCTTCAGACTTGTCAAGGTCAAACAAGTATGTGTCTTACTCGTCGAGGTATGAACCGTTGATGTTGAGACTTGTGCAGGTCGAAATCGTGTAGATTCAACTCGTCAATGTATAACTCATACAGGTTGAACTCGTATTGGTCTTCACCGTCGATGTGTAACCGGTCGAGATTGAATTCATATGTATTTGGCCCATCGAGGTGTAAATCGTATCGGTTTCACTCAGCTAGGTCCAATTCGTCGAGCTTCAGACTTGTCGAGGTCAAACTAGTATGTGTCTTACTCGCCGAGGTCACACCCGTCGAGATTCAATTGGTACGGGTTTGGATCATCGAGATTCGAATTGTATAGGCTAAGCTCGTATGGATTCAATTCGTCGAGCTTCAGATTTGTCGAGGTCACACTTGTACGGGTATTACTCGTCGAGGTATGAACCGTTGATGTTGAGACTCGTGCAGGTCGAAATCGTGTAGATTCAACTCGTCAATGTATAACTCATACAGGTTGAACTCGTATCGGTCTTCACCGTCGAGGTCTAACCCGCCGAGATCGAATTCATATGTATTTGGCCCATCGAGGTGTAAATCGCATCGGTTTCACTCAGCTAGGTCCAATTCGTCGAGCTTCAGACTTGTCAAGGTCAAACAAGTATGTGTCTTACTCGTCGAGGTATGAACCGTTGATGTTGAGACTTGTGCAGGTCGAAATCGTGTAGATTCAACTCGTCAATGTTTAACTCATACAGGTTGAACTCGTATCGGTCTTCACCGTCGAGGTCTAACCCGTCGAGATCGATATCATATGTATTTGGCCCATCGAGGTGTAAATCGTATCGGTTTCACTCAGCTAGGTCCAATTCGTCGAGCTTCAGACTTGTCAAGGTCAAACAAGTATGTGTCTTACTCGTCGAGGTATGAACCGTTGATGTTGAGACTCGTTCAGGTCGAAATCGTGTAGATTCAACTCGTCAATGTATAACTCATACAGGTTGAACTCGTATTGGTCTTCACCGTCGATGTGTAACCGGTCGAGATTGAATTCATATGTATTTGGCCCATCGAGGTGTAAATCGTATCGGTTTCACTCAGCTAGGTCCAATTCGTCGAGCTTCAGACTTGTCGAGGTCAAACTAGTATGTGTCTTACTCGCCGAGGTCACACCCGTCGATATTCAATTGGTACGGGTTTGGATCATCGAGATTCGAATTGTATAGGCTAAGCTCGTATGGATTCAATTCGTCGAGCTTCAGATTTGTCGAGGTCACACTTGTACGGGTATTACTCGTCGAGGTCGGATCCGTTGATGATGAGACTCGTGCAGGTCGAAATCGTGTAGATTCAACTCGTCAATGTTTAACTCATACAGGTTGAACTCGTATCGGTCTTCACCGTCGAGGTCTAACCCGCCGAGATCGAATTCATATGTATTTGGCCCATCGAGGTGTAAATCGCATCGGTTTCACTCAGCTAGGTCCAATTCGTCGAGCTTCAGACTTGTCAAGGTCAAACAAGTATGTGTCTTACTCGTCGAGGTATGAACCGTTGATGATGAGACTCGTGCAGGTCGAAATCGTGTAGATTCAACTCGTCAATGTTTAACTCATACAGGTTGAACTCGTATCGGTCTTCGCCGTCGATGTGTAACCCGTCGAGATTGAATTCATATGTATTTGGCCCATCGAGGTGTAAATCGCATCGGTTTCACTCAGCTAGGTCCAATTCGTCGAGCTTCAGACTTGTCAAGGTCAAACAAGTATGTATCTTACTCGTCGAGGTATGAACCGTTGATGTTGAGACTCGTGCAGGTCGAAATCGTGCAGATTCAACTCGTCAATGTTTAACTCATACAGGTTGAACTCGTATCGGTCTTCACCGTCGAGGTCTAACCCGTCGAGATCGATATCATATGTATTTGGCCCATCGAGGTGTAAATCGCATCGGTTTCACTCAGCTAGGTCCAATTCGTCGAGCTTCAGACTTGTCAAGGTCAAACAAGTATGTGTCTTACTCGTCGAGGTATGAACCGTTGATGATGAGACTCGTGCAGGTCGAAATCGTGTAGATTCAACTCGTCAATGTTTAACTCATACAGGTTGAACTCGTATCGGTCTTCACCGTCGAGGTCTAACCCGTCGAGATCGATATCATATGTATTTGGCCCATCGAGGTGTAAATCGTATCGGTTTCACTCAGCTAGGTCCAATTCGTCGAGCTTCAGACTTGTCAAGGTCAAACAAGTATGTGTCTTACTCGTCGAGGTATGAACCGTTGATGTTGAGACTTGTGCAGGTCGAAATCGTGTAGATTCAACTCGTCAATGTTTAACTCATACAGGTTGAACTCGTATCGGTCTTCGCCGTCGAGGTCTAACCCGTCGAGATTGAATTCATATGTATTTGGCCCATCGAGGTGTAAATCACATCGGTTTCACTCAGCTAGGTCCAATTCGTCGAGCTTCAGACTTGTCAAGGTCAAACAAGTATGTGTCTTACTCGTCGAGGTATGAACCGTTGATGATGAGACTCGTGCAGGTCGAAATCGTGTAGATTCAACTCGTCAATGTTTAACTCATACAGGTTGAACTCGTATCGGTCTTCACCGTCGAGGTCTAACCCGTCGAGATCGATATCATATGTATTTGGCCCATCGAGGTGTAAATCGTATCGGTTTCACTCAGCTAGGTCCAATTCGTCGAGCTTCAGACTTGTCAAGGTCAAACAAGTATGTGTCTTACTCGTCGAGGTATGAACCGTTGATGTTGAGACTTGTGCAGGTCGAAATCGTGTAGATTCAACTCGTCAATGTTTAACTCATACAGGTTGAACTCGTATCGGTCTTCACCGTCGAGGTCTAACCCGTCGAGATCGATATCATATGTATTTGGCCCATCGAGGTGTAAATCGTATCGGTTTCACTCAGCTAGGTCCAATTCGTCGAGCTTCAGACTTGTCAAGGTCAAACAAGTATGTGTCTTACTCGTCGAGGTATGAACCGTTGATGTTGAGACTTGTGCAGGTCGAAATCGTGTAGATTCAACTCGTCAATGTATAACTCATACAGGTTGAACTCGTATCGGTCTTCACCGTCGAGGTCTAACCCGTCGAGATCGATATCATATGTATTTGGCCCATCGAGGTGTAAATCGTATCGGTTTCACTCAGCTAGGTCCAATTCGTCGAGCTTCAGACTTGTCAAGGTCAAACAAGTATGTGTCTTACTCGTCGAGGTATGAACCGTTGATGTTGAGACTTGTGCAGGTCGAAATCGTGTAGATTCAACTCGTCAATGTATAACTCATACAGGTTGAACTCGTATCGGTCTTCGCCGTCGAGGTCTAACCCGTCGAGATTGAATTCATATGTATTTGGCCCATCGAGGTGTAAATCACATCGGTTTCACTCAGCTAGGTCCAATTCGTCGAGCTTCAGACTTGTCGAGGTCAAACTAGTATGTGTCTTACTCGTCGAGGTATGAACCGTTGATTATGAGACTCGTGCAGGTCGAAATCGTGTAGATTCAACTCGTCAATGTATAACTCATACAGGTTGAACTCGTATCGGTCTTCACCGTCGAGGTCTAACCCGTCGAGATCGATATCATATGTATTTGGCCCATCGAGGTGTAAATCGTATCGGTTTCACTCAGCTAGGTCCAATTCGTCGAGCTTCAGACTTGTCAAGGTCAAACAAGTATGTGTCTTACTCGTCGAGGTATGAACCGTTGATGTTGAGACTTGTGCAGGTCGAAATCGTGTAGATTCAACTCGTCAATGTTTAACTCATACAGGTTGAACTCGTATTGGTCTTCACCGTCGAGGTCTAACCCGTCGAGATCGAATTCATATGTATTTGGCCCATCGAGGTGTAAATCGTATCGGTTTCACTCAGCTAGGTCCAATTCGTCGAGCTTCAGACTTGTCAAGGTCAAACAAGTATGTGTCTTACTCGTCGAGGTATGAACCGTTGATGATGAGACTCGTGCAGGTCGAAATCGTGTAGATTCAACTCGTCAATGTTTAACTCATACAGGTTGAACTCGTATCGGTCTTCACCGTCGAGGTCTAACCCGTCGAGATCGATATCATATGTATTTCGCCCATCGAGGTGTAAATCGTATCGGTTTCACTCAGCTAGGTCCAATTCGTCGAGCTTCAGACTTGTCAAGGTCAAACAAGTATGTGTCTTACTCGTCGAGGTATGAACCGTTGATGTTGAGACTTGTGCAGGTCGAAATCGTGTAGATTCAACTCGTCAATGTATATCTCATACAGGTTGAACTCGTATCGGTCTTCACCGTCGAGGTCTAACCCGTCGAGATCGATATCATATGTATTTGGCCCATCGAGGTGTAAATCGTATCGGTTTCACTCAGCTAGGTCCAATTCGTCGAGCTTCAGACTTGTCAAGGTCAAACAAGTATGTGTCTTACTCGTCGAGGTATGAACCGTTGATGTTGAGACTTGTGCAGGTCGAAATCGTGTAGATTCAACTCGTCAATGTATAACTCATACAGGTTGAACTCGTATCGGTCTTCACCGTCGAGGTCTAACCCGTCGAGATCGATATCATATGTATTTGGACCATCGAGGTGTAAATCGTATCGGTTTCACTCAGCTAGGTCCAATTCGTCGAGCTTCAGACTTGTCAAGGTCAAACAAGTATGTGTCTTACTCGTCGAGGTATGAACCGTTGATGTTGAGACTCGTTCAGGTCGAAATCGTGTAGATTCAACTCGTCAATGTTTAACTCATACAGGTTGAACTCGTATCGGTCTTCGCCGTCGAGGTCTAACCCGTCGTGATCGATATCATATGTATTTGGCCCATCGAGGTGTAAATCGCATCGGTTTCACTCAGCTAGGTCCAATTCGTCGAGCTTCAGACTTGTCAAGGTCAAACAAGTATGTGTCTTACTCGTCGAGGTATGAACCGTTGATGATGAGACTCGTGCAGGTCGAAATCGTGTAGATTCAACTCGTCAATGTTTAACTCATACAGGTTGAACTCGTATCGGTCTTCACCGTCGAGGTCTAACCCGTCGAGATTGAATTCATATGTATTTGGCCCATCGAGGTGTAAATCGTATCGGTTTCACTCAGCTAGGTCCAATTCGTCGAGCTTCAGACTTGTCAAGGTCAAACAAGTATGTGTCTTACTCGTCGAGGTATGAACCGTTGATGTTGAGACTTGTGCAGGTCGAAATCGTGTAGATTCAACTCGTCAATGTATAATTCATACAGGTTGAACTCGTATCGGTCTTCGCCGTCGAGGTCTAACCCGTCGAGATCGATATCATATGTATTTGGCCCATCGAGGTGTAAATCGTATCGGTTTCACTCAGCTAGGTCCAATTCGTCGAGCTTCAGACTTGTCAAGGTCAAACAAGTATGTGTCTTACTCGTCGAGGTATGAACCGTTGATGTTGAGACTTGTGCAGGTCGAAATCGTGTAGATTCAACTCGTCAATGTATAACTCATACAGGTTGAACTCGTATCGGTCTTCACCGTCGATGTGTAACCGGTCGAGATTGAATTCATATGTATTTGGCCCATCGAGGTGTAAATCGTATCGGTTTCACTCAGCTAGGTCCAATTCGTCGAGCTTCAGACTTGTCAAGGTCAAACAAGTATGTGTCTTACTCGTCGAGGTATGAACCGTTGATGATGAGACTCGTGCAGGTCGAAATCGTGTAGATTCAACTCGTCAATGTTTAACTCATACAGGTTGAACTCGTATCGGTCTTCACCGTCGAGGTCTAACCCGTCGAGATCGATATCATATGTATTTGGCCCATCGAGGTGTAAATCGTATCGGTTTCACTCAGCTAGGTCCAATTCGTCGAGCTTCAGACTTGTCAAGGTCAAACAAGTATGTGTCTTACTCGTCGAGGTATGAACCGTTGATGTTGAGACTTGTGCAGGTCGAAATCGTGTAGATTCAACTCGTCAATGTATAACTCATACAGGTTGAACTCGTATCGGTCTTCACCGTCGAGGTCTAACCCGTCGAGATTGAATTCATATGTATTTGGACCATCGAGGTGTAAATCGTATCGGTTTCACTCAGCTAGGTCCAATTCGTCGAGCTTCAGACTTGTCAAGGTCAAACAAGTATGTGTCTTACTCGTCGAGGTATGAACCGTTGATGTTGAGACTCGTTCAGGTCGAAATCGTGTAGATTCAACTCGTCAATGTTTAACTCATACAGGTTGAACTCGTATCGGTCTTCGCCGTCGAGGTCTAACCCGTCGAGATCGATATCATATGTATTTGGCCCATCGAGGTGTAAATCGCATCGGTTTCACTCAGCTAGGTCCAATTCGTCGAGCTTCAGACTTGTCAAGGTCAAACAAGTATGTGTCTTACTCGTCGAGGTATGAACCGTTGATGATGAGACTCGTGCAGGTCGAAATCGTGTAGATTCAACTCGTCAATGTTTAACTCATACAGGTTGAACTCGTATCGGTCTTCACCGTCGAGGTCTAACCCGTCGAGATTGAATTCATATGTATTTGGCCCATCGAGGTGTAAATCGTATCGGTTTCACTCAGCTAGGTCCAATTCGTCGAGCTTCAGACTTGTCAAGGTCAAACAAGTATGTGTCTTACTCGTCGAGGTATGAACCGTTGATGTTGAGACTTGTGCAGGTCGAAATCGTGTAGATTCAACTCGTCAATGTTTAACTCATACAGGTTGAACTCGTATCGGTCTTCGCCGTCGAGGTCTAACCCGTCGAGATCGATATCATATGTATTTGGCCCATCGAGGTGTAAATCGTATCGGTTTCACTCAGCTAGGTCCAATTCGTCGAGCTTCAGACTTGTCAAGGTCAAACAAGTATGTGTCTTACTCGTCGAGGTATGAACCGTTGATGTTGAGACTTGTGCAGGTCGAAATCGTGTAGATTCAACTCGTCAATGTATAACTCATACAGGTTGAACTCGTATCGGTCTTCACCGTCGAGGTCTAACCCGTCGAGATCGATATCATATGTATTTGGCCCATCGAGGTGTAAATCGTATCGGTTTCACTCAGCTAGGTCCAATTCGTCGAGCTTCAGACTTGTCGAGGTCAAACAAGTATGTGTCTTACTCGTCGAGGTATGAACCGTTGATGATGAGACTCGTGCAGGTCGAAATCGTGTAGATTCAACTCGTCAATGTATAACTCATACAGGTTGAACTCGTATCGGTCTTCACCGTCGAGGTCTAACCCGTCGAGATCGATATCATATGTATTTGGCCCATCGAGGTGTAAATCGCATCGGTTTCACTCAGCTAGGTCCAATTCGTCGAGCTTCAGACTTGTCAAGGTCAAACAAGTATGTGTCTTACTCGTCGAGGTATGAACCGTTGATGATGAGACTCGTGCAGGTCGAAATCGTGTAGATTCAACTCGTCAATGTTTAACTCATACAGGTTGAACTCGTATCGGTCTTCGCCGTCGAGGTCTAACCCGTCGAGATTGAATTCATATGTATTTGGCCCATCGAGGTGTAAATCGTATCGGTTTCACTCAGCTAGGTCCAATTCGTCGAGCTTCAGACTTGTCGAGGTCAAACTAGTATGTGTCTTACTCGCCGAGGTCACACCCGTCGAGATTCAATTGGTATGGGTTTGGCTCATCGAGATTCAAATTGTATAGGCTAAGCTCGTATAGATCCAATTCGTCGAGATGTAGACTTGTCGAGGTCACACTTGTACGGGTCTTACTCGTCGAGGTCGGATCCGTTGATGATGAGACTCGTGCAGGTCGAAATCGTGTAGATTCAACTCGTCAATGTTTAACTCATACAGGTTGAACTCGTATCGGTCTTCGCCGTCGAGGTCTAACCCGTCGAGATTGAATTCATATGTATTTGGCCCATCGAGGTGTAAATCGTATCGGTTTCACTCAGCTAGGTCCAATTCGTCGAGCTTCAGACTTGTCAAGGTCAAACAAGTATGTGTCTTACTCGTCGAGGTATGAACCGTTGATGATGAGACTCGTGCAGGTCGAAATCGTGTAGATTCAACTCGTCAATGTTTAACTCATACAGGTTGAACTCGTATCGGTCTTCACCGTCGATGTGTAACCCGTCAAGATCGATATCATATGTATTTGGCCCATCGAGGTGTAAATCGTATCGGTTTCACTCAGCTAGGTCCAATTCGTCGAGCTTCAGACTTGTCAAGGTCAAACAAGTATGTGTCTTACTCGTCGAGGTATGAACCGTTGATGTTGAGACTTGTGCAGGTCGAAATCGTGTAGATTCAACTCGTCAATGTTTAACTCATACAGGTTGAACTCGTATTGGTCTTCACCGTCGATGTGTAACCCGTCGAGATCGATATCATATGTATTTGGCCCATCGAGGTGTAAATCGTATCGGTTTCACTCAGCTAGGTCCAATTCGTCGAGCTTCAGACTTGTCAAGGTCAAACAAGTATGTGTCTTACTCGTCGAGGTATGAACCGTTGATGTTGAGACTTGTGCAGGTCGAAATCGTGTAGATTCAACTCGTCAATGTTTAACTCATACAGGTTGAACTCGTATCGGTCTTCGCCGTCGAGGTCTAACCCGTCGAGATTGAATTCATATGTATTTGGCCCATCGAGGTGTAAATCACATCGGTTTCACTCAGCTAGGTCCAATTCGTCGAGCTTCAGACTTGTCAAGGTCAAACAAGTATGTGTCTTACTCGTCGAGGTATGAACCGTTGATGTTGAGACTTGTGCATGTCGAAATCGTGTAGATTCAACTCGTCAATGTTTAACTCATACAGGTTGAACTCGTATCGGTCTTCACCGTCGATGTCTAACCCGTCGAGATCGATATCATATGTATTTGGCCCATCGAGGTGTAAATCGTATCGGTTTCACTCAGCTAGGTCCAATTCGTCGAGCTTCAGACTTGTCAAGGTCAAACAAGTATGTGTCTTACTCGTCGAGGTATGAACCGTTGATGTTGAGACTTGTGCAGGTCGAAATCGTGTAGATTCAACTCGTCAATGTATAACTCATACAGGTTGAACTCGTATTGGTCTTCACCGTCGATGTGTAACCCGTCGAGATCGATATCATATGTATTTGGCCCATCGAGGTGTAAATCGTATCGGTTTCACTCAGCTAGGTCCAATTCGTCGAGCTTCAGACTTGTCAAGGTCAAACAAGTATGTGTCTTACTCGTCGAGGTATGAACCGTTGATGATGAGACTCGTGCAGGTCGAAATCGTGTAGATTCAACTCGTCAATGTTTAACTCATACAGGTTGAACTCGTATCGGTCTTCGCCGTCGAGGTCTAACCCGTCGAGATCGAATATCATATGTATTTGGCCCATCGAGGTGTAAATCACATCGGTTTCACTCAGCTAGGTCCAATTCGTCGAGCTTCAGACTTGTCAAGGTCAAACAAGTATGTGTCTTACTCGTCGAGGTATGAACCGTTGATGTTGAGACTTGTGCATGTCGAAATCGTGTAGATTCAACTCGTCAATGTTTAACTCATACAGGTTGAACTCGTATCGGTCTTCACCGTCGAGGTCTAACCCGTCGAGATCGATATCATATGTATTTGGCCCATCGAGGTGTAAATCGTATCGGTTTCACTCAGCTAGGTCCAATTCGTCGAGCTTCAGACTTGTCAAGGTCAAACAAGTATGTGTCTTACTCGTCGAGGTATGAACCGTTGATGTTGAGACTCGTTCAGGTCGAAATCGTGTAGATTCAACTCGTCAATGTATAACTCATACAGGTTGAACTCGTATCGGTCTTCACCGTCGAGGTCTAACCCGTCGAGATCGATATCATATGTATTTGGCCCGTCGAGGTGTAAATCGTATCGGTTTCACTCAGCTAGGTCCAATTCGTCGAGCTTCAGACTTGTCAAGGTCAAACAAGTATGTGTCTTACTCGTCGAGGTCGGATCCGTTGATGATGAGACTTGTGCAGGTCGAAATCGTGTAGATTCAACTCGTCAATGTTTAACTCATACAGGTTGAACTCGTATCGGTCTTCACCGTCGAGGTCTAACCCGTCGAGATTGAATTCATATGTATTTGGCCCATCGAGGTGTAAATCGTATCGGTTTCACTCAGCTAGGTCCAATTCGTCGAGCTTCAGACTTGTCAAGGTCAAACAAGTATGTGTCTTACTCGTCGAGGTATGAACCGTTGATGTTGAGACTCGTTCAGGTCGAAATCGTGTAGATTCAACTCGTCAATGTATAACTCATACAGGTTGAACTCGTATCGGTCTTCACCGTCGATGTCTAACCCGTCGAGATCGAATTCATATGTATTTGGCCCATCGAGGTGTAAATCGTATCGGTTTCACTCAGCTAGGTCCAATTCGTCGAGCTTCAGACTTGTCGAGGTCAAACTAGTATGTGTCTTACTCGCCGAGGTCACACCCGTCGAGATTCAATTGGTACGGGTTTGGCTCATCGAGATTCGAATTGTATAGGCTAAGCTCGTATGGATTCAATTCGACGAGCTTCAGACTTGTCGAGGTCACACTTGTACGGGTATTACTCGTCGAGGTCGGATCCGTTGATGATGAGACTCGTGCAGGTCGAAATCGTGTAGATTCAACTCGTCAATGTTTAACTCATACAGGTTGAACTCGTATCGGTCTTCACCGTCGAGGTCTAACCCGTCGAGATTGAATTCATATGTATTTGGCCCATCGAGGTGTAAATCGCATCGGTTTCACTCAGCTAGGTCCAATTCGTCGAGCTTCAGACTTGTCAAGGTCAAACAAGTATGTGTCTTACTCGTCGAGGTATGAACCGTTGATGTTGAGACTCGTGCAGGTCGAAATCGTGCAGATTCAACTCGTCAATGTATAACTCATACAGGTTGAACTCGTATCGGTCTTCACCGTCGATGTCTAACCCGTCGAGATTGAATTCATATGTATTTGGCCCATCGAGGTGTAAATCGTATCGGTTTCACTCAGCTAGGTCCAATTCGTCGAGCTTCAGACTTGTCGAGGTCAAACAAGTATGTGTCTTACTCGTCGAGGTATGAACCGTTGATGATGAGACTCGTGCAGGTCGAAATCGTGTAGATTCAACTCGTCAATGTTTAACTCATACAGGTTGAACTCGTATCGGTCTTCACCGTCGAGGTCTAACCCGTCGAGATTGATTTCATATGTATTTGGCCCATCGAGGTGTAAATCGCATCGGTTTCACTCAGCTAGGTCCAATTCGTCGAGCTTCAGACTTGTCAAGGTCAAACAAGTATGTGTCTTACTCGTCGAGGTATGAACCGTTGATGTTGAGACTCGTGCAGGTCGAAATCGTGTAGATTCAACTCGTCAATGTATAACTCATACAGGTTGAACTCGTATCGGTCTTCACCGTCGAGGTCTAACCCGTCGAGATTGAATTCATATGTATTTGGCCCATCGAGGTGTAAATCGTATCGGTTTCACTCAGCTAGGTCCAATTCGTCGAGCTTCAGACTTGTCGAGGTCAAACTAGTATGTGTCTTACTCGCCGAGGTCACACCCGTCGAGATTCAATTGGTACGGGTTTGGCTCATCGAGATTCGAATTGTATAGGCTAAGCTCGTATGGATTCAATTCGACGAGCTTCAGACTTGTAGAGGTCACACTTGTACGGGTATTACTCGTCGAGGTCGGATCCGTTGATGATGAGACTCGTGCAGGTCGAAATCGTGTAGATTCAACTCGTCAATGTTTAACTCATACAGGTTGAACTCGTATCGGTCTTCACCGTCGAGGTCTAACCCGTCGAGATTGAATTCATATGTATTTGGCCCATCGAGGTGTAAATCGCATCGGTTTCACTCAGCTAGGTCCAATTCGTCGAGCTTCAGACTTGTCAAGGTCAAACAAGTATGTGTCTTACTCGTCGAGGTATGAACCGTTGATGTTGAGACTCGTGCAGGTCGAAATCGTGCAGATTCAACCCGTCAATGTATAACTCATACAGGTTGAACTCGTATCGGTCTTCACCGTCGATGTGTAACCCGTCGAGATTGAATTCATATGTATTTGGCCCATCGAGGTGTAAATCGTATCGGTTTCACTCAGCTAGGTCCAATTCGTCGAGCTTCAGACTTGTCAAGGTCAAACAAGTATGTGTCTTACTCGTCGAGGTATGAACCGTTGATGATGAGACTTGTGCAGGTCGAAATCGTGTAGATTCAACTCGTCAATGTTTAACTCATACAGGTTGAACTCGTATCGGTCTTCACCGTCGATGTGTAACCCGTCGAGATTGAATTCATATGTATTTGGCCCATCGAGGTGTAAATCGCATCGGTTTCACTCAGCTAGGTCCAATTCGTCGAGCTTCAGACTTGTCAAGGTCAAACAAGTATGTGTCTTACTCGTCGAGGTATGAACCGTTGATGATGAGACTCGTGCAGGTCGAAATCGTGTAGATTCAACTCGTCAATGTATAACTCATACAGGTTGAGCTAGTATCGGTCTTCGCCGTCGATGTGTAACCCGTCGAGATTGAATTCATATGTATTTGGCCCATCGAGGTGTAAATCGTATCGGTTTCACTCAGCTAGGTCCAATTCGTCGAGCTTCAGACTTGTCAAGGTCAAACAAGTATGTGTCTTACTCGTCGAGGTATGAACCGTTGATGATGAGACTCGTGCAGGTCGAAATCGTGTAGATTCAACTCGTCAATGTTTAACTCATACAGGTTGAACTCGTATCGGTCTTCACCGTCGAGGTCTAACCCGTCGAGATCGATATCATATGTATTTGGCCCATCGAGGTGTAAATCGCATCGGTTTCACTCAGCTAGGTCCAATTCGTCGAGCTTCAGACTTGTCAAGGTCAAACAAGTATGTGTCTTACTCGCCGAGGTCACACCCGTCGAGATTCAATTGGTCTGGGTTTGGCCCATCGAGATTCGAATTGTATAGGCTAAGCTCGTATGTATTCAATTCGTCGAGACTTCAGACTTGTCGAGGTCAAACTTGTACGGGTCTCACTCGTCGAGGTCGGATCCGTTGATGATGAGACTCGTGCAGGTCGAAATCGTGTAGATTCAACTCATCAATGTTTAACTCATGCAGGTTGAGCTCGTATCGGTCTTCGCCGTCGAGGTCTAACCCGTCGAGATCGAATTCATATGTATTTGGCCCATCGAGGTGTAAATCGTATCGGTTTCACTCAGCTAGGTCCAATTCGTCGAGCTTCAGACTTGTCGAGGTCAAACTAGTATGTGTCTTACTCGCCGAGGTCACACCCGTCGAGATTCAATTGGTACGGGTTTGGCTCATCGAGATTCGAATTGTATAGGCTAAGCTCGTATGGATTCAATTCGACGAGCTTCAGACTTGTCGAGGTCACACTTGTACGGGTATTACTCGTCGAGGTCGGATCCGTTGATGATGAGACTCGTGCAGGTCGAAATCGTGTAGATTCAACTCGTCAATGTATAACTCATACAGGTTGAACTCGTATCGGTCTTCGCCGTCGAGGTCTTCGCCGTCGAGGACTAACCCGTCGAGATCGAATTCATATGTATTTGGCCCATCGAGGTGTAAATCGTATCGGTTTCACTCAGCTAGGTCCAATTCGTCGAGCTTCAGACTTGTCAAGGTCAAACAAGTATGTGTCTTACTCGCCGAGGTCACACCCGTCGAGATTCAATTGGTCTGGGTTTGGCCCATCGAGATTCGAATTGTATAGGCTAAGCTCGTATGTATTCAATTCGTCGAACTTCAGACTTGTCGAGGTCAAACTTGTACGGGTCTCACTCGTCGAGGTCGGATCCGTTGATGATGAGACTCGTGCAGGTCGAAATCGTGTAGATTCAACTCATCAATGTTTAACTCATGCAGGTTGAGCTAGCATCGGTCTTCGCCGTCGAGGTCTAACCCGTCGAGATCGAATTCATATGTATTTGGCCCATCGAGGTGTAAATCGTATCGGTTTCACTCAGCTAGGTCCAATTCGTCGAGCTTCAGACTTGTCGAGGTCAAACTAGTATGTGTCTTACTCGCCGAGGTCACACCCGTCGAGATTCAATTGGTACGGGTTTGGCTCATCGAGATTCGAATTGTATAGGCTAAGCTCGTATGGATTCAATTCGACGAGCTTCAGACTTGTAGAGGTCACACTTGTACGGGTATTACTCGTCGAGGTCGGATCCGTTGATGATGAGACTCGTGCAGGTCGAAATCGTGTAGATTCAACTCGTCAATGTTTAACTCATACAGGTTGAACTCGTATCGGTCTTCACCATCGAGGTCTAACCCGTCGAGATTGAATTCATATGTATTTGGCCCATCGAGGTGTAAATCGCATCGGTTTCACTCAGCTAGGTCCAATTCGTCGAGCTTCAGACTTGTCAAGGTCAAACAAGTATGTGTCTTACTCGTCGAGGTATGAACCGTTGATGTTGAGACTCGTGCAGGTCGAAATCGTGCAGATTCAACCCGTCAATGTATAACTCATACAGGTTGAACTCGTATCGGTCTTCACCGTCGATGTGTAACCCGTCGAGATTGAATTCATATGTATTTGGCCCATCGAGGTGTAAATCGTATCGGTTTCACTCAGCTAGGTCCAATTCGTCGAGCTTCAGACTTGTCAAGGTCAAACAAGTATGTGTCTTACTCGTCGAGGTATGAACCGTTGATGATGAGACTTGTGCAGGTCGAAATCGTGTAGATTCAACTCGTCAATGTTTAACTCATACAGGTTGAACTCGTATCGGTCTTCACCGTCGATGTGTAACCCGTCGAGATCGATATCATATGTATTTGGCCCATCGAGGTGTAAATCGCATCGGTTTCACTCAGCTAGGTCCAATTCGTCGAGCTTCAGACTTGTCAAGGTCAAACAAGTATGTGTCTTACTCGTCGAGGTATGAACCGTTGATGATGAGACTCGTGCAGGTCGAAATCGTGTAGATTCAACTCGTCAATGTATAACTCATACAGGTTGAGCTAGTATCGGTCTTCGCCGTCGATGTGTAACCCGTCGAGATTGAATTCATATGTATTTGGCCCATCGAGGTGTAAATCGTATCGGTTTCACTCAGCTAGGTCCAATTCGTCGAGCTTCAGACTTGTCAAGGTCAAACAAGTATGTGTCTTACTCGTCGAGGTATGAACCGTTGATGATGAGACTCGTGCAGGTCGAAATCGTGTAGATTCAACTCGTCAATGTTTAACTCATACAGGTTGAACTCGTATCGGTCTTCACCGTCGAGGTCTAACCCGTCGAGATCGATATCATATGTATTTGGCCCATCGAGGTGTAAATCGCATCGGTTTCACTCAGCTAGGTCCAATTCGTCGAGCTTCAGACTTGTCAAGGTCAAACAAGTATGTGTCTTACTCGTCGAGGTATGAACCGTTGATGATGAGACTCGTGCAGGTCGAAATCGTGTAGATTCAACTCGTCAATGTTTAACTCATACAGGTTGAACTCGTATCGGTCTTCGCCGTCGAGGTCTAACCCGTCGAGATTGAATTCATATGTATTTGGCCCATCGAGGTGTAAATCGTATCGGTTTCACTCAGCTAGGTCCAATTCGTCGAGCTTCAGACTTGTCGAGGTCAAACTAGTATGTGTCTTACTCGCCGAGGTCACACCCGTCGAGATTCAATTGGTATGGGTTTGGCTCATCGAGATTCGAATTGTATAGGCTAAGCTCGTATGGATTCAATTCGTCGAGCTTCAGACTTGTAGAGGTCACACTTGTACGGGTATTACTCGTCGAGGTCGGATCCGTTGATGATGAGACTCGTGCAGGTCGAAATCGTGTAGATTCAACTCGTCAATGTTTAACTCATACAGGTTGAACTCGTATCGGTCTTCGCCGTCGAGGTCTAACCCGTCGAGATCGAATTCATATGTATTTGGCCCATCGAGGTGTAAATCGTATCGGTTTCACTCAGCTAGGTCCAATTCGTCGAGCTTCAGACTTGTCAAGGTCAAACAAGTATGTGTCTTACTCGTCGAGGTATGAACCGTTGATGTTGAGACTCGTGCAGGTCGAAATCGTGTAGATTCAACTCGTCAATGTATAACTCATACAGGTTGAACTCGTATCGGTCTTCACCGTCGATGTGTAACCCGTCGAGATTGAATTCATATGTATTTGGCCCATCGAGGTGTAAATCGTATCGGTTTCACTCAGCTAGGTCCAATTCGTCGAGCTTCAGACTTGTCAAGGTCAAACAAGTATGTGTCTTACTCGTCGAGGTATGAACCGTTGATGATGAGACTCGTGCAGGTCGAAATCGTGTAGATTCAACTCGTCAATGTTTAACTCATACAGGTTGAACTCGTATCGGTCTTCACCGTCGAGGTCTAACCCGTCGAGATCGATATCATATGTATTTGGCCCATCGAGGTGTAAATCGTATCGGTTTCACTCAGCTAGGTCCAATTCGTCGAGCTTCAGACTTGTCAAGGTCAAACAAGTATGTGTCTTACTCGTCGAGGTATGAACCGTTGATGATGAGACTCGTGCAGGTCGAAATCGTGTAGATTCAACTCGTCAATGTTTAACTCATACAGGTTGAACTCGTATCGGTCTTCACCGTCGAGGTCTAACCCGTCGAGATCGAATTCATATGTATTTGGCCCATCGAGGTGTAAATCGTATCGGTTTCACTCAGCTAGGTCCAATTCGTCGAGCTTCAGACTTGTCGAGGTCAAACTAGTATGTGTCTTACTCGCCGAGGTCACACCCGTCGAGATTCAATTGGTATGGGTTTGGCTCATCGAGATTCGAATTGTATAGGCTAAGCTCGTATGGATCCAATTCGTCGAGATGTAGACTTGTCGAGGTCAAACTTGTACGGGTCTTACTCGTCGAGGTCGGATCCGTTGATGATGAGACTCGTGCAGGTCGAAATCGTGTAGATTCAACTCGTCAATGTTTAACTCATACAGGTTGAACTCGTATCGGTCTTCACCGTCGAGGTCTAACCCGTCGAGATCGAATTCATATGTATTTGGCCCATCGAGGTGTAAATCGTATCGGTTTCACTCAGCTAGGTCCAATTCGTCGAGCTTCAGACTTGTCAAGGTCAAACAAGTATGTGTCTTACTCGTCGAGGTATGAACCGTTGATGATGAGACTCGTGCAGGTCGAAATCGTGTAGATTCAACTCGTCAATGTATAACTCATACAGGTTGAGCTAGTATCGGTCTTCGCCGTCGATGTGTAACCCGTCGAGATTGAATTCATATGTATTTGGCCCATCGAGGTGTAAATCGTATCGGTTTCACTCAGCTAGGTCCAATTCGTCGAGCTTCAGACTTGTCAAGGTCAAACAAGTATGTGTCTTACTCGTCGAGGTATGAACCGTTGATGTTGAGACTCGTGCAGGTCGAAATCGTGTAGATTCAACTCGTCAATGTATAACTCATACAGGTTGAACTCGTATCGGTCTTCACCGTCGAGGTCTAACCCGTCGAGATCGATATTCATATGTATTTGGCCCATCGAGGTGTAAATCGTATCGGTTTCACTCAGCTAGGTCCAATTCGTCGAGCTTCAGACTTGTCAAGGTCAAACAAGTATGTGTCTTACTCGTCGAGGTATGAACCGTTGATGATGAGACTCGTGCAGGTCGAAATCGTGTAGATTCAACTCGTCAATGTATAACTCATACAGGTTGAACTCGTATCGGTCTTCACCGTCGAGGTCTAACCCGTCGAGATCGATATCATATGTATTTGGCCCATCGAGGTGTAAATCGTATCGGTTTCACTCAGCTAGGTCCAATTCGTCGAGCTTCAGACTTGTCAAGGTCAAACAAGTATGTGTCTTACTCGTCGAGGTATGAACCGTTGATGATGAGACTCGTGCAGGTCGAAATCGTGTAGATTCAACTCGTCAATGTATAACTCATACAGGTTGAACTCGTATCGGTCTTCGCCGTCGAGGTCTAACCCGTCGAGATTGAATTCATATGTATTTGGCCCATCGAGGTGTAAATCGTATCGGTTTCACTCAGCTAGGTCCAATTCGTCGAGCTTCAGACTTGTCGAGGTCAAACAAGTATGTGTCTTACTCGTCGAGGTATGAACCGTTGATGTTGAGACTCGTGCAGGTCGAAATCGTGTAGATTCAACTCGTCAATGTATAACTCATACAGGTTGAGCTCGTATCGGTCTTCGCCGTCGAGGTCTAACCCGTCGAGATCGAATTCATATGTATTTGGCCCATCGAGGTGTAAATCGCATCGGTTTCACTCAGCTAGGTCCAATTCGTCGAGCTTCAGACTTGTCAAGGTCAAACAAGTATGTGTCTTACTCGTCGAGGTATGAACCGTTGATGTTGAGACTCGTGCAGGTCGAAATCGTGTAGATTCAACTCGTCAATGTATAACTCATACAGGTTGAACTCGTATCGGTCTTCACCGTCGATGTGTAACCCGTCGAGATTGAATTCATATGTATTTGGCCCATCGAGGTGTAAATCGTATCGGTTTCACTCAGCTAGGTCCAATTCGTCGAGCTTCAGACTTGTCAAGGTCAAACAAGTATGTGTCTTACTCGTCGAGGTATGAACCGTTGATGATGAGACTCGTGCAGGTCGAAATCGTGTAGATTCAACTCGTCAATGTATAACTCATACAGGTTGAACTCGTATCGGTCTTCACCGTCGAGGTCTAACCCGTCGAGATCGATATCATATGTATTTGGCCCATCGAGGTGTAAATCGTATCGGTTTCACTCAGCTAGGTCCAATTCGTCGAGCTTCAGACTTGTCAAGGTCAAACAAGTATGTGTCTTACTCGTCGAGGTATGAACCGTTGATGATGAGACTCGTGCAGGTCGAAATCGTGTAGATTCAACTCGTCAATGTATAACTCATACAGGTTGAACTCGTATCGGTCTTCGCCGTCGAGGTCTAACCCGTCGAGATCGAATTCATATGTATTTGGCCCATCGAGGTGTAAATCGTATCGGTTTCACTCAGCTAGGTCCAATTCGTCGAGCTTCAGACTTGTCGAGGTCAAACTAGTATGTGTCTTACTCGCCGAGGTCACACCCGTCGAGATTCAATTGGTATGGGTTTGGCTCATCGAGATTCGAATTGTATAGGCTAAGCTCGTATAGATCCAATTCGTCGAGATGTAGACTTGTCGAGGTCACACTTGTACGGGTCTTACTCGTCGAGGTCGGATCCGTTGATGATGAGACTCGTGCAGGTCGAAATCGTGTAGATTCAACTCGTCAATGTTTAACTCATACAGGTTGAACTCGTATCGGTCTTCGCCGTCGAGGTCTAACCCGTCGAGATCGAATTCATATGTATTTGGCCCATCGAGGTGTAAATCGTATCGGTTTCACTCAGCTAGGTCCAATATCGTCGAGCTTCAGACTTGTCAAGGTCAAACAAGTATGTGTCTTACTCGTCGAGGTATGAACCGTTGATGTTGAGACTTGTGCAGGTCGAAATCGTGTAGATTCAACTCGTCAATGTATAACTCATACAGGTTGAACTCGTATCGGTCTTCGCCGTCGAGGTCTAACCCGTCGAGATTGAATTCATATGTATTTGGCCCATCGAGGTGTAAATCGTATCGGTTTCACTCAGCTAGGTCCAATTCGTCGAGCTTCAGACTTGTCGAGGTCAAACTAGTATGTGTCTTACTCGCCGAGGTCACACCCGTCGAGATTCAATTGGTATGGGTTTGGCTCATCGAGATTCGAATTGTATAGGCTAAGCTCGTATGGATCCAATTCGTCGAGATGTAGACTTGTCGAGGTCAAACTTGTACGGGTCTTACTCGTCGAGGTCGGATCCGTTGATGATGAGACTCGTGCAGGTCGAAATCGTGTAGATTCAACTCGTCAATGTTTAACTCATACAGGTTGAACTCGTATCGGTCTTCACCGTCGAGGTCTAACCCGTCGAGATCGAATTCATATGTATTTGGCCCATCGAGGTGTAAATCGTATCGGTTTCACTCAGCTAGGTCCAATTCGTCGAGCTTCAGACTTGTCAAGGTCAAACAAGTATGTGTCTTACTCGTCGAGGTATGAACCGTTGATGATGAGACTCGTGCAGGTCGAAATCGTGTAGATTCAACTCGTCAATGTATAACTCATACAGGTTGAACTCGTATCGGTCTTCACCGTCGAGGTCTAACCCGTCGAGATCGAATTCATATGTATTTGGCCCATCGAGGTGTAAATCGTATCGGTTTCACTCAGCTAGGTCCAATTCGTCGAGCTTCAGACTTGTCAAGGTCAAACTAGTATGTGTCTTACTCGCCGAGGTCACACCCGTCGAGATTCAATTGGTATGGGTTTGGCTCATCGAGATTCGAATTGTATAGGCTAAGCTAGTATGGATCCAATTCGTCGAGATGTAGACTTGTCGAGGTCAAACTTGTACGGGTCTTACTCGTCGAGGTCGGATCCGTTGATGATGAGACTCGTGCAGGTCGAAATCGTGTAGATTCAACTCGTCAATGTTTAACTCATACAGGTTGAACTCGTATCGGTCTTCGCCGTCGAGGTCTAACCCGTCGAGATCGAATTCATATGTATTTGGCCCATCGAGGTGTAAATCGTATCGGTTTCACTCAGCTAGGTCCAATACGTCGAGCTTCAGACTTGTCAAGGTCAAACAAGTATGTGTCTTACTCGTCGAGGTATGAACCGTTGATGTTGAGACTTGTGCAGGTCGAAATCGTGTAGATTCAACTCGTCAATGTTTAACTCATACAGGTTGAACTCGTATCGGTCTTCACCGTCGAGGTCTAACCCGTCGAGATCGAATTCATATGTATTTGGCCCATCGAGGTGTAAATCGTATCGGTTTCACTCAGCTAGGTCCAATTCGTCGAGCTTCAGACTTGTCGAGGTCAAACTAGTATGTGTCTTACTCGCCGAGGTCACACCCGTCGAGATTCAATTGGTATGGGTTTGGCTCATCGAGATTCGAATTGTATAGGCTAAGCTCGTATGGATCCAATTCGTCGAGATGTAGACTTGTCGAGGTCAAACTTGTACGGGTCTTACTCGTCGAGGTCGGATCCGTTGATGATGAGACTCGTGCAGGTCGAAATCGTGTAGATTCAACTCGTCAATGTTTAACTCATACAGGTTGAACTCGTATCGGTCTTCGCCGTCGAGGTCTAACCCGTCGAGATCGAATTCATATGTATTTGGCCCATCGAGGTGTAAATCGTATCGGTTTCACTCAGCTAGGTCCAATTCGTCGAGCTTCAGACTTGTCAAGGTCAAACAAGTATGTGTCTTACTCGTCGAGGTATGAACCGTTGATGTTGAGACTCGTGCAGGTCGAAATCGTGTAGATTCAACTCGTCAATGTTTAACTCATACAGGTTGAACTCGTATCGGTCTTCGCCGTCGAGGTCTAACCCGTCGAGATCGAATTCATATGTATTTGGCCCATCGAGGTGTAAATCGTATCGGTTTCACTCAGCTAGGTCCAATTCGTCGAGCTTCAGACTTGTCAAGGTCAAACTAGTATGTGTCTTACTCGCCGAGGTCACACCCGTCGAGATTCAATTGGTATGGGTTTGGCTCATCGAGATTCGAATTGTATAGGCTAAGCTCGTATAGATCCAATTCGTCGAGATGTAGACTTGTCGAGGTCAAACTTGTACGGGTCTTACTCGTCGAGGTCGGATCCGTTGATGATGAGACTCGTGCAGGTCGAAATCGTGTAGATTCAACTCGTCAATGTTTAACTCATACAGGTTGAACTCGTATCGGTCTTCGCCGTCGAGGTCTAACCCGTCGAGATCGAATTCATATGTATTTGGCCCATCGAGGTGTAAATCGTATCGGTTTCACTCAGCTAGGTCCAATTCGTCGAGCTTCAGACTTGTCGAGGTCAAACTAGTATGTGTCTTACTCGCCGAGGTCACACCCGTCGAGATTCAATTGGTATGGGTTTGGCTCATCGAGATTCGAATTGTATAGGCTAAGCTCGTATGGATCCAATTCGTCGAGATGTAGACTTGTCGAGGTCAAACTTGTACGGGTCTTACTCGTCGAGGTCGGATCCGTTGATGATGAGACTCGTGCAGGTCGAAATCGTGTAGATTCAACTCGTCAATGTTTAACTCATACAGGTTGAACTCGTATCGGTCTTCGCCGTCGAGGTCTAACCCGTCGAGATCGAATTCATATGTATTTGGCCCATCGAGGTGTAAATCGTATCGGTTTCACTCAGCTAGGTCCAATTCGTCGAGCTTCAGACTTGTCAAGGTCAAACTAGTATGTGTCTTACTCGTCGAGGTATGAACCGTTGATGTTGAGACTTGTGCAGGTCGAAATCGTGTAGATTCAACTCGTCAATGTTTAACTCATACAGGTTGAACTCGTATCGGTCTTCGCCGTCGAGGTCTAACCCGTCGAGATCGAATTCATATGTATTTGGCCCATCGAGGTGTAAATCGTATCGGTTTCACTCAGCTAGGTCCAATTCGTCGAGCTTCAGACTTGTCAAGGTCAAACAAGTATGTGTCTTACTCGTCGAGGTATGAACCGTTGATGTTGAGACTTGTGCAGGTCGAAATCGTGTAGATTCAACTCGTCAATGTTTAACTCATACAGGTTGAACTCGTATCGGTCTTCGCCGTCGAGGTCTAACCCGTCGAGATCGAATTCATATGTATTTGGCCCATCGAGGTGTAAATCGTATCGGTTTCACTCAGCTAGGTCCAATTCGTCGAGCTTCAGACTTGTCAAGGTCAAACAAGTATGTGTCTTACTCGTCGAGGTATGAACCGTTGATGATGAGACTCGTGCAGGTCGAAATCGTGTAGATTCAACTCGTCAATGTTTAACTCATACAGGTTGAACTCGTATCGGTCTTCACCGTCGAGGTCTAACCCGTCGAGATCGAATTCATATGTATTTGGCCCATCGAGGTGTAAATCGTATCGGTTTCACTCAGCTAGGTCCAATTCGTCGAGCTTCAGACTTGTCGAGGTCAAACTAGTATGTGTCTTACTCGCCGAGGTCACACCCGTCGAGATTCAATTGGTATGGGTTTGGCTCATCGAGATTCGAATTGTATAGGCTAAGCTCGTATGGATCCAATTCGTCGAGATGTAGACTTGTCGAGGTCAAACTTGTACGGGTCTTACTCGTCGAGGTCGGATCCGTTGATGATGAGACTCGTGCAGGTCGAAATCGTGTAGATTCAACTCGTCAATGTTTAACTCATACAGGTTGAACTCGTATCGGTCTTCGCCGTCGAGGTCTAACCCGTCGAGATCGAATTCATATGTATTTGGCCCATCGAGGTGTAAATCGTATCGGTTTCACTCAGCTAGGTCCAATTCGTCGAGCTTCAGACTTGTCGAGGTCAAACTAGTATGTGTCTTACTCGCCGAGGTCACACCCGTCGAGATTCAATTGGTATGGGTTTGGCTCATCGAGATTCGAATTGTATAGGCTAAGCTCGTATGGATCCAATTCGTCGAGATGTAGACTTGTCGAGGTCAAACTTGTACGGGTCTTACTCGTCGAGGTCGGATCCGTTGATGATGAGACTCGTGCAGGTCGAAATCGTGTAGATTCAACTCGTCAATGTTTAACTCATACAGGTTGAACTCGTATCGGTCTTCGCCGTCGAGGTCTAACCCGTCGAGATCGAATTCATATGTATTTGGCCCATCGAGGTGTAAATCGTATCGGTTTCACTCAGCTAGGTCCAATTCGTCGAGCTTCAGACTTGTCAAGGTCAAACAAGTATGTGTCTTACTCGTCGAGGTATGAACCGTTGATGTTGAGACTCGTGCAGGTCGAAATCGTGTAGATTCAACTCGTCAATGTTTAACTCATACAGGTTGAACTCGTATCGGTCTTCGCCGTCGAGGTCTAACCCGTCGAGATCGAATTCATATGTATTTGGCCCATCGAGGTGTAAATCGTATCGGTTTCACTCAGCTAGGTCCAATTCGTCGAGCTTCAGACTTGTCGAGGTCAAACTAGTATGTGTCTTACTCGCCGAGGTCACACCCGTCGAGATTCAATTGGTATGGGTTTGGCTCATCGAGATTCGAATTGTATAGGCTATGCTCGTATGGATCCAATTCGTCGAGATGTAGACTTGTCGAGGTCAAACTTGTACGGGTCTTACTCGTCGAGGTCGGATCCGTTGATGATGAGACTCGTGCAGGTCGAAATCGTGTAGATTCAACTCGTCAATGTTTAACTCATACAGGTTGAACTCGTATCGGTCTTCGCCGTCGAGGTCTAACCCGTCGAGATCGAATTCATATGTATTTGGCCCATCGAGGTGTAAATCGTATCGGTTTCACTCAGCTAGGTCCAATTCGTCGAGCTTCAGACTTGTCAAGGTCAAACTAGTATGTGTCTTACTCGTCGAGGTATGAACCGTTGATGTTGAGACTTGTGCAGGTCGAAATCGTGTAGATTCAACTCGTCAATGTTTAACTCATACAGGTTGAACTCGTATCGGTCTTCGCCGTCGAGGTCTAACCCGTCGAGATCGAATCATATGTATTTGGCCCATCGAGGTGTAAATCGTATCGGTTTCACTCAGCTAGGTCCAATTCGTCGAGCTTCAGACTTGTCAAGGTCAAACTAGTATGTGTCTTACTCGTCGAGGTATGAACCGTTGATGTTGAGACTCGTGCAGGTCGAAATCGTGTAGATTCAACTCGTCAATGTATAACTCATACAGGTTGAACTCGTATCGGTCTTCGCCGTCGAGGTCTAACCCGTCGAGATCGAATTCATATGTATTTGGCCCATCGAGGTGTAAATCGTATCGGTTTCACTCAGCTAGGTCCAATTCGTCGAGCTTCAGACTTGTCGAGGTCAAACTAGTATGTGTCTTACTCGCCGAGGTCACACCCGTCGAGATTCAATTGGTATGGGTTTGGCTCATCGAGATTCGAATTGTATAGGCTAAGCTCGTATGGATCCAATTCGTCGAGATGTAGACTTGTCGAGGTCAAACTTGTACGGGTCTTACTCGTCGAGGTCGGATCCGTTGATGATGAGACTTGTGCAGGTCGAAATCGTGTAGATTCAACTCGTCAATGTTTAACTCATACAGGTTGAACTCGTATCGGTCTTCGCCGTCGAGGTCTAACCCGTCGAGATCGAATTCATATGTATTTGGCCCATCGAGGTGTAAATCGTATCGGTTTCACTCAGCTAGGTCCAATTCGTCGAGCTTCAGACTTGTCAAGGTCAAACAAGTATGTGTCTTACTCGTCGAGGTATGAACCGTTGATGATGAGACTCGTGCAGGTCGAAATCGTGTAGATTCAACTCGTCAATGTTTAACTCATACAGGTTGAACTCGTATCGGTCTTCGCCGTCGAGGTTGCTAACCCGTCGAGATCGAATTCATATGTATTTGGCCCATCGAGGTGTAAATCGTATCGGTTTCACTCAGCTAGGTCCAATTCGTCGAGCTTCAGACTTGTCGAGGTCAAACTAGTATGTGTCTTACTCGCCGAGGTCACACCCGTCGAGATTCAATTGGTATGGGTTTGGCTCATCGAGATTCGAATTGTATAGGCTAAGCTCGTATGGATCCAATTCGTCGAGATGTAGACTTGTCGAGGTCAAACTTGTACGGGTCTTACTCGTCGAGGTCGGATCCGTTGATGATGAGACTCGTGCAGGTCGAAATCGTGTAGATTCAACTCGTCAATGTTTAACTCATACAGGTTGAACTCGTATCGGTCTTCGCCGTCGAGGTCTAACCCGCCGAGATCGAATTCATATGTATTTGGCCCATCGAGGTGTAAATCGTATCGGTTTCACTCAGCTAGGTCCAATTCGTCGAGCTTCAGACTTGTCAAGGTCAAACAAGTATGTGTCTTACTCGTCGAGGTATGAACCGTTGATGTTGAGACTCGTGCAGGTCGAAATCGTGTAGATTCAACTCGTCAATGTTTAACTCATACAGGTTGAACTCGTATCGGTCTTCGCCGTCGAGGTCTAACCCGTCGAGATCGAATTCATATGTATTTGGCCCATCGAGGTGTAAATCGTATCGGTTTCACTCAGCTAGGTCCAATTCGTCGAGCTTCAGACTTGTCGAGGTCAAACTAGTATGTGTCTTACTCGCCGAGGTCACACCCGTCGAGATTCAATTGGTATGGGTTTGGCTCATCGAGATTCGAATTGTATAGGCTAAGCTCGTATGGATCCAATTCGTCGAGATGTAGACTTGTCGAGGTCAAACTTGTACGGGTCTTACTCGTCGAGGTCGGATCCGTTGATGATGAGACTCGTGCAGGTCGAAATCGTGTAGATTCAACTCGTCAATGTTTAACTCATACAGGTTGAACTCGTATCGGTCTTCGCCGTCGAGGTCTAACCCGTCGAGATCGAATTCATATGTATTTGGCCCATCGAGGTGTAAATCGTATCGGTTTCACTCAGCTAGGTCCAATTCGTCGAGCTTCAGACTTGTCGAGGTCAAACTAGTATGTGTCTTACTCGCCGAGGTCACACCCGTCGAGATTCAATTGGTATGGGTTTGGCTCATCGAGATTCGAATTGTATAGGCTAAGCTCGTATGGATCCAATTCGTCGAGATGTAGACTTGTCGAGGTCAAACTTGTACGGGTCTTACTCGTCGAGGTCGGATCCGTTGATGATGAGACTCGTGCAGGTCGAAATCGTGTAGATTCAACTCGTCAATGTTTAACTCATACAGGTTGAACTCGTATCGGTCTTCGCCGTCGAGGTCTAACCCGTCGAGATCGAATTCATATGTATTTGGCCCATCGAGGTGTAAATCGTATCGGTTTCACTCAGCTAGGTCCAATTCGTCGAGCTTCAGACTTGTCGAGGTCAAACTAGTATGTGTCTTACTCGCCGAGGTCACACCCGTCGAGATTCAATTGGTATGGGTTTGGCCATCGAGATTCGAATTGTATAGGCTAAGCTCGTATGGATCCAATTCGTCGAGATGTAGACTTGTCGAGGTCAAACTTGTACGGGTCTTACTCGTCGAGGTCGGATCCGTTGATGATGAGACTCGTGCAGGTCGAAATCGTGTAGATTCAACTCGTCAATGTTTAACTCATACAGGTTGAACTCGTATCGGTCTTCGCCGTCGAGGTGCTAACCCGTCGAGATCGAATTCATATGTATTTGGCCCATCGAGGTGTAAATCGTATCGGTTTCACTCAGCTAGGTCCAATTCGTCGAGCTTCAGACTTGTCAAGGTCAAACTAGTATGTGTCTTACGCCGAGGTCACACCCGTCGAGATTCAATTGGTATGGGTTTGGCTCATCGAGATTCGAATTGTATAGGCTAAGCTCGTATGGATCCAATTCGTCGAGATGTAGACTTGTCGAGGTCAAACTTGTACGGGTCTTACTCGTCGAGGTCGGATCCGTTGATGATGAGACTCGTGCAGGTCGAAATCGTGTAGATTCAACTCGTCAATGTTTAACTCATACAGGTTGAACTCGTATCGGTCTTCGCCGTCGAGGTCTAACCCGTCGAGATCGAATTCATATGTATTTGGCCCATCGAGGTGTAAATCGTATCGGTTTCACTCAGCTAGGTCCAATTCGTCGAGCTTCAGACTTGTCGAGGTCAAACTAGTATGTGTCTTACTCGCCGAGGTCACACCCGTCGAGATTCAATTGGTATGGGTTTGGCTCATCGAGATTCGAATTGTATAGGCTAAGCTCGTATAGATCCAATTCGTCGAGATGTAGACTTGTCGAGGTCAAACTTGTACGGGTCTTACTCGTCGAGGTCGGATCCGTTGATGATGAGACTCGTGCAGGTCGAAATCGTGTAGATTCAACTCGTCAATGTTTAACTCATACAGGTTGAACTCGTATCGGTCTTCGCCGTCGAGGTCTAACCCGTCGAGATCGAATTCATATGTATTTGGCCCATCGAGGTGTAAATCGTATCGGTTTCACTCAGCTAGGTCCAATTCGTCGAGCTTCAGACTTGTCGAGGTCAAACTAGTATGTGTCTTACTCGCCGAGGTCACACCCGTCGAGATTCAATTGGTATGGGTTTGGCTCATCGAGATTCGAATTGTATAGGCTAAGCTCGTATGGATCCAATTCGTCGAGATGTAGACTTGTCGAGGTCAAACTTGTACGGGTCTTACTCGTCGAGGTCGGATCCGTTGATGATGAGACTCGTGCAGGTCGAAATCGTGTAGATTCAACTCGTCAATGTTTAACTCATACAGGTTGAACTCGTATCGGTCTTCGCCGTCGAGGTCTAACCCGTCGAGATCGAATTCATATGTATTTGGCCCATCGAGGTGTAAATCGTATCGGTTTCACTCAGCTAGGTCCAATTCGTCGAGCTTCAGACTTGTCAAGGTCAAACAAGTATGTGTCTTACTCGTCGAGGTATGAACCGTTGATGTTGAGACTTGTGCAGGTCGAAATCGTGTAGATTCAACTCGTCAATGTTTAACTCATACAGGTTGAACTCGTATCGGTCTTCGCCGTCGAGGTCTAACCCGTCGAGATCGAATTCATATGTATTTGGCCCATCGAGGTGTAAATCGTATCGGTTTCACTCAGCTAGGTCCAATTCGTCGAGCTTCAGACTTGTCGAGGTCAAACTAGTATGTGTCTTACTCGCCGAGGTCACACCCGTCGAGATTCAATTGGTATGGGTTTGGCCCATCGAGATTCGAATTGTATAGGCTAAGCTCGTATGGATCCAATTCGTCGAGATGTAGACTTGTCGAGGTCAAACTTGTACGGGTCTTACTCGTCGAGGTCGGATCCGTTGATGATGAGACTCGTGCAGGTCGAAATCGTGTAGATTCAACTCGTCAATGTTTAACTCATACAGGTTGAACTCGTATCGGTCTTCGCCGTCGAGGTCTAACCCGTCGAGATCGAATTCATATGTATTTGGCCCATCGAGGTGTAAATCGTATCGGTTTCACTCAGCTAGGTCCAATTCGTCGAGCTTCAGACTTGTCGAGGTCAAACTAGTATGTGTCTTACTCGCCGAGGTCACACCCGTCGAGATTCAATTGGTATGGGTTTGGCTCATCGAGATTCGAATTGTATAGGCTAAGCTCGTATAGATCCAATTCGTCGAGATGTAGACTTGTCGAGGTCACACTTGTACGGGTCTTACTCGTCGAGGTCGGATCCGTTGATGATGAGACTCGTGCAGGTCGAAATCGTGTAGATTCAACTCGTCAATGTTTAACTCATACAGGTTGAACTCGTATCGGTCTTCGCCGTCGAGGTCTAACCCGTCGAGATCGAATTCATATGTATTTGGCCCATCGAGGTGTAAATCGTATCGGTTTCACTCAGCTAGGTCCAATTCGTCGAGCTTCAGACTTGTCGAGGTCAAACTAGTATGTGTCTTACTCGCCGAGGTCACACCCGTCGAGATTCAATTGGTATGGGTTTGGCCCATCGAGATTCGAATTGTATAGGCTAAGCTCGTATAGATCCAATTCGTCGAGATGTAGACTTGTCGAGGTCAAACTTGTACGGGTCTTACTCGTCGAGGTCGGATCCGTTGATGATGAGACTCGTGCAGGTCGAAATCGTGTAGATTCAACTCGTCAATGTTTAACTCATACAGGTTGAACTCGTATCGGTCTTCGCCGTCGAGGTCTAACCCGTCGAGATCGAATTCATATGTATTTGGCCCATCGAGGTGTAAATCGTATCGGTTTCACTCAGCTAGGTCCAATTCGTCGAGCTTCAGACTTGTCAAGGTCAAACAAGTATGTGTCTTACTCGTCGAGGTATGAACCGTTGATGTTGAGACTCGTGCAGGTCGAAATCGTGTAGATTCAACTCGTCAATGTTTAACTCATACAGGTTGAACTCGTATCGGTCTTCGCCGTCGAGGTCTAACCCGTCGAGATCGAATTCATATGTATTTGGCCCATCGAGGTGTAAATCGTATCGGTTTCACTCAGCTAGGTCCAATTCGTCGAGCTTCAGACTTGTCGAGGTCAAACTAGTATGTGTCTTACTCGCCGAGGTCACACCCGTCGAGATTCAATTGGTATGGGTTTGGCTCATCGAGATTCGAATTGTATAGGCTAAGCTCGTATAGATCCAATTCGTCGAGATGTAGACTTGTCGAGGTCAAACTTGTACGGGTCTTACTCGTCGAGGTCGGATCCGTTGATGATGAGACTCGTGCAGGTCGAAATCGTGTAGATTCAACTCGTCAATGTTTAACTCATACAGGTTGAACTCGTATCGGTCTTCGCCGTCGAGGTCTAACCCGTCGAGATCGAATTCATATGTATTTGGCCCATCGAGGTGTAAATCGTATCGGTTTCACTCAGCTAGGTCCAATTCGTCGAGCTTCAGACTTGTCGAGGTCAAACTAGTATGTGTCTTACTCGCCGAGGTCACACCCGTCGAGATTCAATTGGTATGGGTTTGGCTCATCGAGATTCGAATTGTATAGGCTAAGCTCGTATAGATCCAATTCGTCGAGATGTAGACTTGTCGAGGTCAAACTTGTACGGGTCTTACTCGTCGAGGTCGGATCCGTTGATGATGAGACTCGTGCAGGTCGAAATCGTGTAGATTCAACTCGTCAATGTTTAACTCATACAGGTTGAACTCGTATCGGTCTTCGCCGTCGAGGTCTAACCCGTCGAGATCGAATTCATATGTATTTGGCCCATCGAGGTGTAAATCGTATCGGTTTCACTCAGCTAGGTCCAATTCGTCGAGCTTCAGACTTGTCGAGGTCAAACTAGTATGTGTCTTACTCGCCGAGGTCACACCCGTCGAGATTCAATTGGTATGGGTTTGGCCCATCGAGATTCGAATTGTATAGGCTAAGCTCGTATAGATCCAATTCGTCGAGATTAGACTTGTCGAGGTCAAACTTGTACGGGTCTTACTCGTCGAGGTCGGATCCGTTGATGATGAGACTCGTGCAGGTCGAAATCGTGTAGATTCAACTCGTCAATGTTTAACTCATACAGGTTGAACTCGTATCGGTCTTCGCCGTCGAGGTCTAACCCGTCGAGATCGAATATCATATGTATTTGGCCCATCGAGGTGTAAATCGTATCGGTTTCACTCAGCTAGGTCCAATTCGTCGAGCTTCAGACTTGTCAAGGTCAAACAAGTATGTGTCTTACTCGTCGAGGTATGAACCGTTGATGTTGAGACTCGTGCAGGTCGAAATCGTGTAGATTCAACTCGTCAATGTATAACTCATACAGGTTGAACTCGTATCGGTCTTCACCGTCGAGGTCTAACCCGTCGAGATCGAATTCATATGTATTTGGCCCATCGAGGTGTAAATCGTATCGGTTTCACTCAGCTAGGTCCAATTCGTCGAGCTTCAGACTTGTCAAGGTCAAACAAGTATGTGTCTTACTCGTCGAGGTATGAACCGTTGATGATGAGACTCGTGCAGGTCGAAATCGTGTAGATTCAACTCGTCAATGTTTAACTCATACAGGTTGAACTCGTATCGGTCTTCGCCGTCGAGGTCTAACCCGTCGAGATCGAATTCATATGTATTTGGCCCATCGAGGTGTAAATCGTATCGGTTTCACTCAGCTAGGTCCAATTCGTCGAGCTTCAGACTTGTCGAGGTCAAACTAGTATGTGTCTTACTCGCCGAGGTCACACCCGTCGAGATTCAATTGGTATGGGTTTGGCTCATCGAGATTCGAATTGTATAGGCTAAGCTCGTATGGATCCAATTCGTCGAGATTAGACTTGTCGAGGTCAAACTTGTACGGGTCTTACTCGTCGAGGTCGGATCCGTTGATGATGAGACTCGTGCAGGTCGAAATCGTGTAGATTCAACTCGTCAATGTTTAACTCATACAGGTTGAACTCGTATCGGTCTTCGCCGTCGAGGTCTAACCCGTCGAGATCGAATTCATATGTATTTGGCCCATCGAGGTGTAAATCGTATCGGTTTCACTCAGCTAGGTCCAATTCGTCGAGCTTCAGACTTGTCAAGGTCAAACTAGTATGTGTCTTACTCGCCGAGGTCACACCCGTCGAGATTCAATTGGTATGGGTTTGGCTCATCGAGATTCGAATTGTATAGGCTAAGCTCGTATAGATCCAATTCGTCGAGATTAGACTTGTCGAGGTCAAACTTGTACGGGTCTTACTCGTCGAGGTCGGATCCGTTGATGATGAGACTCGTGCAGGTCGAAATCGTGTAGATTCAACTCGTCAATGTTTAACTCATACAGGTTGAACTCGTATCGGTCTTCGCCGTCGAGGTCTAACCCGTCGAGATCGATATCATATGTATTTGGCCCATCGAGGTGTAAATCGTATCGGTTTCACTCAGCTAGGTCCAATTCGTCGAGCTTCAGACTTGTCAAGGTCAAACAAGTATGTGTCTTACTCGTCGAGGTATGAACCGTTGATGTTGAGACTTGTGCAGGTCGAAATCGTGTAGATTCAACTCGTCAATGTATAACTCATACAGGTTGAACTCGTATCGGTCTTCGCCGTCGAGGTGTAACCCGTCGAGATCGAATTCATATGTATTTGGCCCATCGAGGTGTAAATCGTATCGGTTTCACTCAGCTAGGTCCAATTCGTCGAGCTTCAGACTTGTCGAGGTCAAACTAGTATGTGTCTTACTCGCCGAGGTCACACCCGTCGAGATTCAATTGGTATGGGTTTGGCTCATCGAGATTCGAATTGTATAGGCTAAGCTCGTATAGATCCAATTCGTCGAGATGTAGACTTGTCGAGGTCACACTTGTACGGGTCTTACTCGTCGAGGTCGGATCCGTTGATGATGAGACTCGTGCAGGTCGAAATCGTGTAGATTCAACTCGTCAATGTTTAACTCATACAGGTTGAACTCGTATCGGTCTTCGCCGTCGAGGTCTAACCCGTCGAGATCGAATTCATATGTATTTGGCCCATCGAGGTGTAAATCGTATCGGTTTCACTCAGCTAGGTCCAATTCGTCGAGCTTCAGACTTGTCGAGGTCAAACTAGTATGTGTCTTACTCGCCGAGGTCACACCCGTCGAGATTCAATTGGTATGGGTTTGGCTCATCGAGATTCGAATTGTATAGGCTAAGCTCGTATAGATCCAATTCGTCGAGATGTAGACTTGTCGAGGTCAAACTTGTACGGGTCTTACTCGTCGAGGTCGGATCCGTTGATGATGAGACTCGTGCAGGTCGAAATCGTGTAGATTCAACTCGTCAATGTTTAACTCATACAGGTTGAACTCGTATCGGTCTTCACCGTCGAGGTCTAACCCGTCGAGATCGAATTCATATGTATTTGGCCCATCGAGGTGTAAATCGTATCGGTTTCACTCAGCTAGGTCCAATTCGTCGAGCTTCAGACTTGTCGAGGTCAAACAAGTATGTGTCTTACTCGTCGAGGTATGAACCGTTGATGTTGAGACTCGTGCAGGTCGAAATCGTGTAGATTCAACTCGTCAATGTTTAACTCATACAGGTTGAACTCGTATCGGTCTTCGCCGTCGAGGTCTAACCCGTCGAGATCGAATTCATATGTATTTGGCCCATCGAGGTGTAAATCGTATCGGTTTCACTCAGCTAGGTCCAATTCGTCGAGCTTCAGACTTGTCAAGGTCAAACAAGTATGTGTCTTACTCGTCGAGGTATGAACCGTTGATGTTGAGACTTGTGCAGGTCGAAATCGTGTAGATTCAACTCGTCAATGTTTAACTCATACAGGTTGAACTCGTATCGGTCTTCGCCGTCGAGGTCTAACCCGTCGAGATCGAATCATATGTATTTGGCCCATCGAGGTGTAAATCGTATCGGTTTCACTCAGCTAGGTCCAATTCGTCGAGCTTCAGACTTGTCAAGGTCAAACAAGTATGTGTCTTACTCGTCGAGGTATGAACCGTTGATGTTGAGACTTGTGCAGGTCGAAATCGTGTAGATTCAACTCGTCAATGTATAACTCATACAGGTTGAACTCGTATCGGTCTTCGCCGTCGAGGTCTAACCCGTCGAGATCGAATTCATATGTATTTGGCCCATCGAGGTGTAAATCGTATCGGTTTCACTCAGCTAGGTCCAATATGTCGAGCTTCAGACTTGTCTAGGTCAAACTAGTATGTGTCTTACTCGCCGAGGTCACACCCGTCGAGATTCAATTGGTATGGGTTTGGCTCATCGAGATTCGAATTGTATAGGCTAAGCTCGTATGGATTCAATTCGTCGAGATGTAGACTTGTCGAGGTCAAACTTGTACGGGTCTTACTCGTCGAGGTCGGATCCGTTGATGATGAGACTCGTGCAGGTCGAAATCGTGTAGATTCAACTCGTCAATGTTTAACTCATACAGGTTGAACTCGTATCGGTCTTCGCCGTCGAGGTCTAACCCGTCGAGATCGAATTCATATGTATTTGGCCCATCGAGGTGTAAATCGTATCGGTTTCACTCAGCTAGGTCCAATTCGTCGAGCTTCAGACTTGTCGAGGTCAAACAAGTATGTGTCTTACTCGTCGAGGTATGAACCGTTGATGATGAGACTCGTGCAGGTCGAAATCGTGTAGATTCAACTCGTCAATGTTTAACTCATACAGGTTGAACTCGTATTGGTCTTCGCCGTCGAGGTCTAACCCGTCGAGATCGATATCATATGTATTTGGCCCATCGAGGTGTAAATCGTATCGGTTTCACTCAGCTAGGTCCAATTCGTCGAGCTTCAGACTTGTCAAGGTCAAACAAGTATGTGTCTTACTCGTCGAGGTATGAACCGTTGATGTTGAGACTTGTGCAGGTCGAAATCGTGCAGATTCAACTCGTCAATGTATAACTCATACAGGTTGAACTCGTATCGGTCTTCGCCGTCGAGGTCTAACCCGTCGAGATCGAATTCATATGTATTTGGCCCATCGAGGTGTAAATCGTATCGGTTTCACTCAGCTAGGTCCAATATGTCGAGCTTCAGACTTGTCTAGGTCAAAGTAGTATGTGTCTTACTCGCCGAGGTCACACCCGTCGAGATTCAATTGGTATGGGTTTGGCTCATCGAGATTCGAATTGTATAGGCTAAGCTCGTATGGATTCAATTCGTCGAGATGTAGACTTGTCGAGGTCACACTTGTACGGGTCTTACTCGTCGAGGTCGGATCCGTTGATGATGAGACTCGTGCAGGTCGAAATCGTGTAGATTCAATTCGTCAATGTTTAACTCATACAGGTTGAACTCGTATCGGTCTTCGCCGTCGAGGTCTAACCCGTCGAGATCGAATTCATATGTATTTGGCCCATCGAGGTGTAAATCGTATCGGTTTCACTCAGCTAGGTCCAATTCGTCGAGCTTCAGACCTGTCAAGGTCAAACAAGTATGTGTCTTACTCGTCGAGGTATGAACCGTTGATGTTGAGACTCGTGCAGGTCGAAATCGTGTAGATTCAACTCGTCAATGTTTAACTCATACAGGTTGAACTCGTATCGGTCTTCACCGTCGAGGTCTAACCCGTCGAGATTGAATTCATATGTATTTGGCCCATCGAGGTGTAAATCGTATCGGTTTCACTCAACTAGGTCCAATATGTCGAGCTTCAGACTTGTCAAGGTCAAACACCGTTGATGATGAGACTCGTGCAGGTCGAAATAGTGTAGATTCAACTCGTCAATGTTTTACTCATACAGGTTGAGCTAGTATCGGTCTTCGCCGTCGAGGTCTAACCCGCCGAGATCGAATTCATATGTATTTGGCCCATCGAGGTGTAAATCGTATCGGTTTCACTCAGCTAGGTCCAATTCGTCGAGCTTCAGACTTGTCAAGGTCAAACAAGTATGTGTCTTACTCGTCGAGGTATGAACCGTTGATGTTGAGACTTGTGCAGGTCGAAATCGTGCAGATTCAACTCATCAATGTTTTACTCATACAGGTTGAGCTATTATCGGTCTTCGCCGTCGAGGTCTAACCCGTCGAGATCGAATTCATATGTATTTGGCCCATCAAGGTGTAAATCGTATCGGTTTCACTCAGCTAGGTCCAATATCGTCGAGCTTCAGACTTGTCAAGGTCATACAAGTATGTGTCTTACTCGCCGAGGTCACACCCGTCGAGATTCAATTGGTATGGGTTTGGCTCATCGAGATTCGAATTGTATAGGCTAAGCTCGTATGGATTCAATTCGTCGAGCTTCAGACTTGTCGAGGTCACACTTGTACGGGTCTTACTCGTCGAGGTCGGATCCGTTGATGATGAGACTCGTGCAGGTCGATATCGTGTAGATTCAACTCGTCAATGTTTAACTCATACAGGTTGAACTCGTATCGGTCTTCGCCGTCGAGGTCTAACCCGCAGAGATCGAATTCATATGTATTTGGCCCATCGAGGTGTAAATCGTATCGGTTTCACTCAGCTAGGTCCAATTCGTCGAGCTTCAGACTTGTCTAGGTCAAAGTAGTATGTGTCTTACTCGCCGAGGTCACACCCGTCGAGATTTGATTGGTATGGGTTTGGACCATCGAGATACGAATTGTATCGGCTAAGCTCGTATGGATTAATTAGGTCGAGATGTAGACTTGTCGAGGTCAAACTTGTACGGGTCTTACTCGTCGAGGTCGGATCCGTTGATGATGAGACTCGTGCAGGTCGAAATCGTGTAGATTCAACTCGTCAATGTTTAACTCATACAGGTTGAACTCGTATCGGTCTTCGCCGTCGAGGTCTAACCCGTCGAGATTGAATTCATATGTATTTGGCCCATCGAGGTGTAAATCGTATCGGTTTCACTCAGCTAGGTCCAATTCGTCGAGCTTCAGACTTGACGAGGTCAAACTAGTATGTGTCTTACTCGTCGAGGTCGGATCCGTTGATGATGAGACTCGTGCAGGTCGAAATCGTGTAGATTCAACTCATCAATGTTTTACTCATACAGGTTGAACTCGTATCGGTCTTCGCCGTCGAGGTCTAACCCGTCGAGGTCTAACCCGCCGAGATCGAATTCATATGTATTTGGCCCATCGAGGTGTAAATCGTATCGGTTTCACTCAGCTAGGTCCAATTCGTCGAGCTTCAGACTTGTCGAGGTCAAACAAGTATGTGTCTTACTCGTCGAGGTATGAACCGTTGATGTTGAGACTTGTGCAGGTCGAAATCGTGCAGATTCAACTCGTCAATGTATAACTCATACAGGTTGAACTCGTATCGGTCTTCGCCGTCGAGGTCTAACCCGTCGAGATTGAATTCATATGTATTTGGCCCATCGAGGTGTAAATCGTATCGGTTTCACTCAGCTAGGTCCAATTCGTCGAGCTTCAGACTTGTCTAGGTCATAGTAGTATGTGTCTTACTCGCCGAGGTCACACCCGTCGAGATTTGATTGGTATGGGTTTGGACCATCGAGATACGAATTGTATCGGCTAAGCTCGTATGGATTAATTAGGTCGAGATGTAGACTTGTCGAGGTCAAACTTGTACGGGTCTTACTCGTCGAGGTCGGATCCGTTGATGATGAGACTCGTGCAGGTCGAAATCGTGTAGATTCAACTCGTCAATGTTTAACTCATACAGGTTGAACTCGTATCGGTCTTCGCCGTCGAGGTCTAACCCGTCGAGATTGAATTCATATGTATTTGGCCCATCGAGGTGTAAATCGTATCGGTTTCACTCAGCTAGGTCCAATTCGTCGAGCTTCAGACTTGTCGAGGTCAAACTAGTATGTGTCTTACTCGTCGAGGTCGGATCCGTTGATGATGAGACTCGTGCAGGTCGAAATCGTGTAGATTCAACTCATCAATGTTTTACTCATACAGGTTGAACTCGTATTGGTCTTCGCCGTCGAGGTCTAACCCGTCGAGATTGAATTCATATGTATTTGGCCCATCGAGGTGTAAATCGTATCGGTTTCACTCAGCTAGGTCCAATTCGTCGAGCTTCAGACTTGTCGAGGTCAAACAAGTATGTGTCTTACTCGTCGAGGTATGAACCGTTGATGTTGAGACTTGTGCAGGTCGAAATCGTGCAGATTCAACTCGTCAATGTATAACTCATACAGGTTGAACTCGTATCGATCTTCGCCGTCGAGGTCTAACCCGTCGAGATTGAATTCATATGTATTTGGCCCATCGAGGTGTAAATCGTATCGGTTTCACTCAGCTAGGTCCAATATGTCGAGCTTCAGACTTGTCAAGGTCAAACAAGTATGTGTCTTACTCGTCGAGGTATGAACCGTTGATGTTGAGACTTGTGCAGGTCGAAATCGTGTAGATTCAACTAGTCAATGTTTAACTCATACAGGTTGAACTCGTATCGGTCTTCGCCGTCGAGGTCTAACCCGTCGAGGTCTAACCCGCCGAGATCGAATTCATATGTATTTGGCCCATCGAGGTGTAAATCGTATCGGTTTCACTCAGCTAGGTCCAATATGTCGAGCTTCAGACTTGTCAAGGTCAAACAAGTATGTGTCTTACTCGTCGAGGTATGAACCGTTGATGTTGAGACTTGTGCAGGTCGAAATCGTGTAGATTCAACTCGTCAATGTTTAACTCATACAGGTTGAACTCGTATCGGTCTTCGCCGTCGAGGTCTAACCCGCCGAGATCGAATTCATATGTATTTGGCCCATCGAGGTGTAAATCGTATCGGTTTCACTCAGCTAGGTCCAATTCGTCGAGCTTCAGACCTGTCAAGGTCAAACAAGTATGTGTCTTACTCGTCGAGGTATGAACCGTTGATGTTGAGACTTGTGCAGGTCGAAATCGTGTAGATTCAACTCGTCAATGTATAACTCATACAGGTTGAACTCGTATCGATCTTCGCCGTCGAGGTCTAACCCGCCGAGATCGAATTCATACGTATTTGGCGCATCGAGGTGTAAATCGTATCGGTTTCACTCAGCTAGGTCCAATATGTCGAGCTTCAGACTTGTCAAGGTCAAACTAGTATGTGTCTTACTCGCCGAGGTCACACCCGTCGAGATTCAATTGGTATGGGTTTGGCTCATCGAGATTCGAATTGTATAGGCTAAGCTCGTATGGATCCAATTCGTCGAGATGTAGACTTGTCGAGGTCACACTTGTACGGGTCTTACTCGTCGAGGTCGGATCCGTTGATGATGAGACTCGTGCAGGTCGAAATCGTGTAGATTCAACTCATCAATGTTTAACTCATACAGGTTGAACTCGTATCGGTCTTCGCCGTCGAGGTCTAACCCGTCCAGATCGAATTCATATGTATTTGGCCCATCGAGGTGTAAATCGTATCGGTTTCACTCAGCTAGGTCCAATTCGTCGAGCTTCAGACTTGTCGAGGTCAAACTAGTATGTGTCTTACTCGTCGAGGTATGAACCGTTGATGTTGAGACTCGTGCAGGTCGAAATCGTGTAGATTCAACTCATCAATGTTTTACTCATACAGGTTGGGCTAGTATCGGTCATCGCCGTCGAGGTCTAACCCGCCGAGATTGAATTCATATGTATTTGGCCCATCGAGGTGTAAATCGTATCGGTTTCACTCAGCTAGGTCCAATATGTCGAGCTTCAGACTTGTCAAGGTCAAACAAGTATGTGTCTTACTCGTCGAGGTATGAACCGTTGATGTTGAGACTTGTGCAGGTCGAAATCGTGTAGATTCAACTCGTCAATGTTTAACTCATACAGGTTGAACTCGTATCGGTCTTCGCCGTCGAGGTCTAACCCGCCGAGATCGAATTCATATGTGTTTGGCCCATCGAGGTGTAAATCGTATCGGTTTCACTCAACTAGGTCCAATATGTCGAGCTTCAGACTTGTCAAGGTCAAACAAGTATGTGTCTTACTCGTCGAGGTATGAACCGTTGATGTTGAGACTCGTGCAGGTCGAAATCGTGTAGATTCAACTCGTCAATGTTTAACTCATACAGGTTGAACTCGTATCGGTCTTCGCCGTCGAGGTCTAACCCGCCGAGATCGAATTCATATGTATTTGGCCCATCGAGGTGTAAATCGTATCGGTTTCACTCAGCTAGGTCCAATTCGTCGAGCTTCAGACCTGTCAAGGTCAAACAAGTATGTGTCTTACTCGTCGAGGTATGAACCGTTGATGTTGAGACTTGTGCAGGTCGAAATCGTGTAGATTCAACTCGTCAATGTATAACTCATACAGGTTGAACTCGTATCGATCTTCGCCGTCGAGGTCTAACCCGCCGAGATCGAATTCATATGTATTTGGCCCATCGAGGTGTAAATCGTATCGGTTTCACTCAACTAGGTCCAATATGTCGAGCTTCAGACTTGTCAAGGTCAAACTAGTATGTGTCTTACTCGCCGAGGTCACACCCGTCGAGATTCAATTGGTATGTGTTTGGCTCATCGAGATTCGAATTGTATAGGCTAAGCTCGTATGGATCCAATTCGTCGAGCTTCAGACCAGTCGAGGTCACACTTGTACGGGTTATACTCGTCGAGGTCGGATCCGTTGATGATGAGACTCGTGCAGGTCGAAATCGTGTAGATTCAACTCGTCAATGTTGAACTCATACAGGTTGAACTCGTATCGGTCTTCGCCGTCGAGGTCTAACCCGTCGAGATCGAATTCATATGTATTTGGCCCATCGAGGTGTAAATCGTATCGGTTTCACTCAGCTAGGTCCAATTCGTCGAGCTTCAGACTTGTCGAGGTCAAACAAGTATGTGTCTTACTCGTCGAGGTATGAACCGTTGATGTTGAGACTTGTGCAGGTCGAAATCGTGTAGATTCAACTCGTCAATGTTTAACTCATACAGGTTGAACTCGTATTGGTCTTCGCCGTCGAGGTCTAACCCGCCGAGATCGAATTCATATGTGTTTGGCCCATCGAGGTGTAAATCGTATCGGTTTCACTCAACTAGGTCCAATATGTCGAGCTTCAGACTTGTCAAGGTCAAACTAGTATGTGTCTTACTCGCCGAGGTCACACCCGTCGAGATTCAATTGGTATGGGTTTGGCTCATCGAGATTCGAATTGTATAGGCTATGCTCGTATGGATTCAATTCGTCGAGCTTCAGACCAGTCGAGGTCACACTTGTACGGGTCTTACTCGTCGAGGTCGGATCCGTTGATGATGAGACTCGTGCAGGTCGAAATCGTGTAGATTCAACTCGTCAATGTTGAACTCATACAGGTTGAACTCGTATCGGTCTTCGCCGTCGAGGTCTAACCCGCCGAGATTGAATTCATATGTATTTGGCCCATCGAGGTGTAAATCGTATCGGTTTCACTCAGCTAGGTCCAATTCGTCGAGCTTCAGACTTGTCGAGGTCAAACAAGTATGTGTCTTACTCGTCGAGGTATGAACCGTTGATGTTGAGACTCGTGCAGGTCGAAATCGTGTAGATTCAACTCGTCAATGTATAACTCATACAGGTTGAACTCGTATCGGTCTTCGCCGTCGAGGTCTAACCCGCCGAGATCGAATTCATATGTATTTGGCCCATCGAGGTGTAAATCGTATCGGTTTCACTCAACTAGGTCCAATATGTCGAGCTTCAGACTTGTCAAGGTCAAACTAGTATGTGTCTTACTCGCTGAGGTCACACCCGTCGAGATTCAATTGGTATGGGTTTGGACCATCGAGATTCGAATTGTATAAGCTAAGCTCGTAAAGATCCAATTCGTCGAGATGTAGACTTGTCGAGGTCACACTTGTACGGGTCTTACTCGTCGAGGTCGGATCCGTTGATGTTGAGACTTGTGCAGGTCGAAATCGTGTAGATTCAACTCGTCAATGTATAACTCATACAGGTTGAACTTGTATCGGTCTTCGCCGTCGAGGTCTAACCCGTCGAGATCGAATTCATATGTATTTGGCCCATCGAGGTGTAAATCGTATCGGTTTCACTCAGCTAGGTCCAATATGTCGAGCTTCAGACTTGTCAAGGTCAAACTAGTATGTGTCTTACTCGCCGAGGTCACACCCGTCGAGATTCAATTGGTATGGGTTTGGCTCATCGAGATTCGAATTGTATAGGCTATGCTCGTATGGATCCAATTCGTCGAGATGTAGACTTGTCGAGGTCACACTAGTACGTGTCTTACTCGTCGAGGTCGGATCCGTTGATGATGAGACTCGTGCAGGTCGAAATCGTGTAGATTCAACTCATCAATGTTTAACTCATACAGGTTGAACTCGTATCGGTCTTCGCCGTCGAGGTCTAACCCTCCGAGATCGAATTCATATGTATTTGGCCCATCGAGGTGTAAATCGTATCGGTTTCACTCAGCTAGGTCCAATTCGTCGAGCTTCAGACTTGTCGAGGTCAAACTAGTATGTGTCTTACTCGTCGAGGTATGAACCGTTGATGTTGAGACTCGTGCAGGTCGAAATCGTGTAGATTCAACTCATCAATGTTTTACTCATACAGGTTGAGCTAGTATCGGTCTTCGCCGTCGAGGTGTAACCCGTCGAGATCGATATCATATGTATTTGGCCCATTGAAGTGTAAATCGTATCGGTTTCACTCAGCTAGGTCCAATATGTCGAGCTTCAGACTTGTCAAGGTCAAACTAGTATGTGTCTTACTCGCCGAGGTCACACCCGTCGAGATTCAATTGGTATGGGTTTGGCCCATCGAGATTCGAATTGTATAGGCTAAGCTCGTATAGATCCAATTCGTCGAGATGTAGACTTGTCGAGGTCACACTTGTACGGGTCTTACTCGTCGAGGTCGGATCCGTTGATGTTGAGACTTGTGCAGGTCGAAATCGTGTAGATTCAACTCGTCAATGTATAACTCATACAGGTTGAACTTGTATCGGTCTTCGCCGTCGAGGTCTAACCCGTCGAGATCGAATTCATATGTATTTGGCCCATCGAGGTGTAAATCGTATCGGTTTCACTCAGCTAGGTCCAGTATGTCGAGCTTCAGACTTGTCAAGGTCAAACAAGTATGTGTCTTACTCGTCGAGGTATGAACCGTTGATGTTGAGACTTGTGCAGGTCGAAACTGTGTAGATTCAACTCGTCAATGTACAACTCATACAGGCTGAGCTAGTATCGGTCTTCGCCGTCGAGGTCTAACCCGCCGAGATTGAATTCATATGTATTTGGCCCATCGAGGTGTAAATCGTATCGGTTTCACTCAGCTAGGTCCAATTCGTCGAGCTTCAGACTTGTCAAGGTCAAACTAGTACGTGTCTTACTTGTCGAGGTCGGATCCGTTGATGATGAGACTCGTGCAGGTCGAAATCGTGTAGATTCAACTCGTCAATGTTTAACTCATACAGGTTGAACTCGTATCGGTCTTCGCCGTCGAGGTCTAACCCGCCGAGATCGAATTCATATGTATTTGGCCCATCGAGGTGTAAATCGTATCGGTTTCACTCAGCTAGGTCCAATTCGTCGAGCTTCAGACCTGTCAAGGTCAAACTAGTAGGTGTCTTACTCGCCGAGGTCACACCCGTCGAGATTCAATTGGTATAGGTTTGGACCATCGAGATTCGAATTGTATAGGCTATGCTCGTATGGATCCAATTCGTCGAGATGGAGACTTGTCGAGGTCAAACTTGTACGGGTCTCACTCGTCGAGGTCGGATCCGTTGATGATGAGACTCGTGCAGGTCGAAATCGTGTAGATTCAACTCGTCAATGTATAACTCATGCAGGTTGAGCTCGTATCGGTCTTCGCCGTCGAGGTCTAACCCGTCGAGAGTGAATTCGTATGTATTTGGCCCATCGAGGTGTAAATCGTATCGGTTTCACTCAGCTAGGTCCAATTCGTCGAGCTTCAGACTTGTCGAGGTCAAACAAGTATGTGTCTTACTCGTCGAGGTATGAACCGTTGATGATGAGACTCGTGCAGGTCGAAATAGTGTAGATTCAACTCGTCAATGTATAACTCCAACAGGTTGAACTCGTATTGGTCTTCGCCGTCGAGGTCTAACCCGCCGAGATCGAATTCATATGTATTTGGCCCATCGAGGTGTAAATCGTATCGGTTTCACTCAGCTAGGTCCAATTCGTCGAGCTTCAGACTTGTCAAGGTCAAACAAGTATGTGTCTTACTCGTCGAGGTCGGATCCGTTGATGATGAGACTCGTGCAGGTCGAAATCGTGTAGATTCAACTCGTCAATGTTTAACTCATACAGGTTAAACTCGTATCGATCTTCGCCGTCGAGGTCTAACTCGTCGAGATTGAATTCATATGTGTTTGGCCCATCGAGGTGTAAATCGTATCGGTTTCACTCAGCTAGGTCCAATTCGTCGAGCTTCGGACCTGTCATGGTCAAACTAGTAGGTGTCTTACTCGCCGAGGTCACACCCGTCGAGATTCAATTGGTATAGGTTTGGACCATCGAGATTCGAATTGTATAGGCTATGCTCGTATGGATCCAATTCGTCGAGATGTAGACTTGTCGAGGTCAAACTTGTACGGGTCTCACTCGTCGAGGTCGGATCCGTTGATGATGAGACTCGTGCAGGTCGAAATCGTGTAGATTCAACTCGTCAATGTTTAACTCATACAGGTTGAACTCGTATCGATCTTCGCCGTCGAGGTCTAACTCGTCGAGATTGAATTCATATGTGTTTGGCCCATCGAGGTGTAAATCGTATCGGTTTCACTCAGCTAGGTCCAATTCGTCGAGCTTCAGACTTGTCAAGGTCAAACTAGTATGTGTCTTACTCGCCGAGGTCACACCCGTCGAGATTCAATTGGTATGTATTTGGCCCATCGAGATTCGAATTGTATAGGCTAAGCTCGTATGGATTCAATTCGTCGAGCTTCAGACTTGTCGAGGTCAAACTTGTACGGGTCTTACTCGTCGAGGTATGAACCGTTGATGATGAGACTCGTGCAGGTCGAAATAGTGTAGATTCAACTCGTCAATGTTTAACTCATACAGGTTGAACTCGTATCGGTCTTCGCCGTCGAGGTCTAACCCGTCGAGAGTGAATTCGTATGTATTTGGCCCATCGAGGTGTAAATCGTATCGGTTTCACTCAGCTAGGTCCAATATGTCGAGCTTCAGACTTGTCGAGGTCAAACAAGTATGTGTCTTACTCGTCGAGGTATGAACCGTTGATGATGAGACTCGTGCAGGTCGAAATAGTGTAGATTCAACTCGTCAATGTATAACTCATACAGGTTGAACTCGTATTGGTCTTCGCCGTCGAGGTCTAACCCGCCGAGATCGAATTCATATGTATTTGGCCCATCGAGATGTAAATCGTATCGGTTTCACTCAGCTAGGTCCAATATGTCCAGCTTCAGACTTCTCAAGGTCAAACTAGTATGTGTCTTACTCACCGAGGTCACACCCGTCTAGATTCAATTGGTATAGGTTTGGACCATCGATATTCGAATTGTATAGGCTATGCTCAAATGGATCCAATTCGTCGAGATGTAGACTTGTCAAGGTCAAACTTGTACGGGTCTCACTCGTCGAGGTCGGATCCGTTGATGATGAGACTCGTGCAGGTCGAAATCGTGTAGATTCAACTCGTCAATGTTTAACTCATACAGGTTAAACTCGTATCGGTCTTCGCCGTCGAGGTCTAACCCGTCGAGAGTGAATTCATATGTATTTGGCCCATCGAGGTGTAAATCGTATCGGTTTCACTCAGCTAGGTCCAATATGTCGAGCTTCAGACTTGTCGAGGTCAAACAAGTATGTGTCTTACTCGTCGAGGTATGAACCGTTGATGATGAGACTCGTGCAGGTCGAAATCGTGCAGATTCAACTCGTCAATGTTTAACTCATACAGGTTGAACTCGTATCGATCTTCGCCGTCGAGGTCTAACCCGCAGAGATCGGATTCATATGTATTTGTCCCATCGAGGTGTAAATCGTATCGGTTTCACTCAGCTAGGTCCAATTCGTCGAGCTTCAGACTTGTCTAGGTCAAACTAGTATGTGTCTTACTCGCCGAGGTCACACCCGTCGAGATTCAATTGGTATAGGTTTGGACCATCGAGATTAGAATTGTATAGGCTATGCTCGTATGGATCCAATTCGTCGAGCTTCAGACTTGTCGAGGTCAAACTTGTACGGGTCTTACTCGTCGAGGTCGGATCCGTTGATGATGAGACTCGTGCAGGTCGAAATAGTGTAGATTCAACTCGTCAATGTTTAACTCATACAGGTTGAACTCGTATCGGTCTTCGCCGTCGAGGTCTAACCCGCCGAGATCGAATTCATATGTATTTGGCCCATCGAGGTGTAAATCGTATCGGTTTCACTCAGCTAGGTCCAATTCGTCGAGCTTCAGACTTGTCAAGGTCAAACAAGTATGTGTCTTACTCGTCGAGGTATGAACCGTTGATGATGAGACTCGTGCAGGTCGAAATCGTGTAGATTCAACTCGTCAATGTATAACTCATACAGGTTGAACTCGTATCGATCTTCGCCGTCGAGGTCTAACCCGTCGAGATTGAATTCATATGTGTTTGGCCCATCGAGGTGTAAATCGTATCGGTTTCACTCAGCTAGGTCCAATTCGTCGAGCTTCAGACTTGTCAAGGTCAAACTAGTATGTGTCTTACTCGCCGAGGTCACACCCGTCGAGATTCAATTGGTATGTATTTGGCCCATCGAGATTCGAATTGTATAGGCTAAGCTCGTATGGATTCAATTCGTCGAGCTTCAGACTTGTCGAGGTCAAACTTGTACGGGTCTTACTCGTCGAGGTATGAACCGTTGATGATGAGACTCGTGCAGGTCGAAATAGTGTAGATTCAACTCGTCAATGTTTAACTCATACAGGTTGAACTCGTATCGGTCTTCGCCGTCGAGGTCTAACCCGTCGAGAGTGAATTCGTATGTATTTGGCCCATCGAGGTGTAAATCGTATCGGTTTCACTCAGCTAGGTCCAATATGTCGAGCTTCAGACTTGTCGAGGTCAAACAAGTATGTGTCTTACTCGTCGAGGTATGAACCGTTGATGATGAGACTCGTGCAGGTCGAAATAGTGTAGATTCAACTCGTCAATGTATAACTCATACAGGTTGAACTCGTATTGGTCTTCGCCGTCGAGGTCTAACCCGCCGAGATCGAATTCATATGTATTTGGCCCATCGAGATGTAAATCGTATCGGTTTCACTCAGCTAGGTCCAATATGTCCAGCTTCAGACTTCTCAAGGTCAAACTAGTATGTGTCTTACTCACCGAGGTCACACCCGTCTAGATTCAATTGGTATAGGTTTGGACCATCGATATTCGAATTGTATAGGCTATGCTCAAATGGATCCAATTCGTCGAGATGTAGACTTGTCGAGGTCAAACTTGTACGGGTCTCACTCGTCGAGGTCGGATCCGTTGATGATGAGACTCGTGCAGGTCGAAATCGTGTAGATTCAACTCGTCAATGTTTAACTCATACAGGTTAAACTCGTATCGGTCTTCGCCGTCGAGGTCTAACCCGTCGAGAGTGAATTCATATGTATTTGGCCCATCGAGGTGTAAATCGTATCGGTTTCACTCAGCTAGGTCCAATATGTCGAGCTTCAGACTTGTCGAGGTCAAACAAGTATGTGTCTTACTCGTCGAGGTATGAACCGTTGATGATGAGACTCGTGCAGGTCGAAATCGTGCAGATTCAACTCGTCAATGTTTAACTCATACAGGTTGAACTCGTATCGATCTTCGCCGTCGAGGTCTAACCCGCAGAGATCGGATTCATATGTATTTGTCCCATCGAGGTGTAAATCGTATCGGTTTCACTCAGCTAGGTCCAATTCGTCGAGCTTCAGACTTGTCTAGGTCAAACTAGTATGTGTCTTACTCGCCGAGGTCACACCCGTCGAGATTCAATTGGTATAGGTTTGGACCATCGAGATTAGAATTGTATAGGCTATGCTCGTATGGATCCAATTCGTCGAGCTTCAGACTTGTCGAGGTCAAACTTGTACGGGTCTTACTCGTCGAGGTCGGATCCGTTGATGATGAGACTCGTGCAGGTCAAAATAGTGTAGATTCAACTCGTCAATGTTTAACTCATACAGGTTGAACTCGTATCGGTCTTCGCCGTCGAGGTCTAACCCGCCGAGATCGAATTCATATGTATTTGGCCCATCGAGGTGTAAATCGTATCGGTTTCACTCAGCTAGGTCCAATTCGTCGAGCTTCAGACTTGTCAAGGTCAAACAAGTATGTGTCTTACTCGTCGAGGTATGAACCGTTGATGATGAGACTCGTGCAGGTCGAAATCGTGTAGATTCAACTCGTCAATGTATAACTCATACAGGTTGAACTCGTATCGATCTTCGCCGTCGAGGTCTAACCCGCCGAGATCGGATTCATATGTATTTGTCCCATCGAGGTGTAAATCGTATCGGTTTCACTCAGCTAGGTCCAATTCGTCGAGCTTCAGACTTGTCAAGGTCAAACTAGTATGTGTCTTACTCGCCGAGGTCACACCCGTCGAGATTCAATTGGTATAGGTTTGGACCATCGAGATTAGAATTGTATAGGCTATGCTCGTATGGATCCAATTCGTCGAGCTTCAGACTTGTCGAGGTCAAACTTGTACGGGTCTTACTCGTCGAGGTCGGATCCGTTGATGATGAGACTCGTGCAGGTCGAAATAGTGTAGATTCAACTCGTCAATGTTTAACTCATACAGGTTGAACTCGTATCGGTCTTCGCCGTCGAGGTCTAACCCGCCGAGATCGAATTCATATGTATTTGGCCCATCGAGGTGTAAATCGTATCGGTTTCACTCAGCTAGGTCCAATTCGTCGAGCTTCAGACTTGTCAAGGTCAAACAAGTATGTGTCTTACTCGTCGAGGTATGAACCGTTGATGATGAGACTCGTGCAGGTCGAAATCGTGTAGATTCAACTCGTCAATGTATAACTCATACAGGTTGAACTCGTATCGATCTTCGCCGTCGAGGTCTAACTCGTCGAGATTGAATTCATATGTGTTTGGCCCATCGAGGTGTAAATCGTATCGGTTTCACTCAGCTAGGTCCAATTCGTCGAGCTTCGGACCTGTCATGGTCAAACTAGTAGGTGTCTTACTCGCCGAGGTCACACCCGTCGAGATTCAATTGGTATAGGTTTGGACCATCGAGATTCGAATTGTATAGGCTATGCTCGTATGGATCCAATTCGTCGAGATGTAGACTTGTCGAGGTCAAACTTGTACGGGTCTCACTCGTCGAGGTCGGATCCGTTGATGATGAGACTCGTGCAGGTCGAAATCGTGTAGATTCAACTCGTCAATGTTTAACTCATACAGGTTGAACTCGTATCGATCTTCGCCGTCGAGGTCTAACTCGTCGAGATTGAATTCATATGTGTTTGGCCCATCGAGGTGTAAATCGTATCGGTTTCACTCAGCTAGGTCCAATTCGTCGAGCTTCAGACTTGTCAAGGTCAAACAAGTATGTGTCTTACTCGTCGAGGTATGAACCGTTGATGTTGAGACTTGTGCAGGTCGAAATCGTGTAGATTCAACTCGTCAATGTATAACTCATACAGGTTGAACTCGTATTGGTCTTCGCCGTCGAGGTCTAACCCGCCGAGATCGAATTCATATGTATTTGGCCCATCGAGGTGTAAATCGTATCGGTTTCACTCAGCTAGGTCCAATTCGTCGAGCTTCAGACTTGTCAAGGTCAAACTAGTATGTGTCTTACTCGCCGAGGTCACACCCGTCGAGATTCAATTGGTATGGGTTTGGCCCATCGAGATTCGAATTGTATAGGCTAAGCTCGTATGGATTCAATTCGTCGAGCTTCAGACTTGTCGAGGTCAAACTTGTACGGGTCTTACTCGTCGAGGTCGGATCCGTTGATGATGAGACTCGTGCAGGTCGAAATAGTGTAGATTCAACTCGTCAATGTTTAACTCATACAGGTTGAACTCGTATCGGTCTTCGCCGTCGAGGTCTAACCCGTCGAGAGTGAATTCATATGTATTTGGCCCATCGAGGTGTAAATCGTATCGGTTTCACTCAGCTAGGTCCAATATGTCGAGCTTCAGACTTGTCGAGGTCAAACAAGTATGTGTCTTACTCGTCGAGGTATGAACCGTTGATGATGAGACTCGTGCAGGTCGAAATCGTGTAGATTCAACTCGTCAATGTATAACTCATACAGGTTGAACTCGTATTGGTCTTCGCCGTCGAGGTCTAACCCGCCGAGATCGAATTCATATGTATTTGGCCCATCGAGGTGTAAATCGTATCGGTTTCACTCAGCTAGGTCCAATATGTCCGGCTTCAGACTTGTCAAGGTCAAACTAGTATGTGTCTTACTCGCCGAGGTCACACCCGTCTAGATTCAATTGGTATAGGTTTGGACCATCGATATTCGAATTGTATAGGCTATGCTCAAATGGATCCAATTCGTCGAGATGTAGACTTGTCGAGGTCAAACTTGTACGGGTCTCACTCGTCGAGGTCGGATCCGTTGATGATGAGACTCGTGCAGGTCGAAATCGTGCAGATTCAACTCGTCAATGTTTAACTCATACAGGTTAAACTCGTATCGATCTTCGCCGTCGAGGTCTAACCCGCCGAGATCGAATTCATATGTATTTGGCCCATCGAGGTGTAAATCGTATCGGTTTCACTCAGCTAGGTCCAATTCGTCGAGCTTCAGACTTGTCAAGGTCAAACAAGTATGTGTCTTACTCGTCGAGGTATGAACCGTTGATGATGAGACTCGTGCAGGTCGAAATCGTGTAGATTCAACTCGTCAATGTATAACTCATACAGGTTGAACTCGTATTGGTCTTCGCCGTCGAGGTCTAACCCGCCGAGATCGAATTCATATGTATTTGGCCCATCGAGGTGTAAATCGTATCGGTTTCACTCAGCTAGGTCCAATATGTCCGGCTTCAGACTTGTCAAGGTCAAACTAGTATGTGTCTTACTCACCGAGGTCACACCCGTCGAGATTCAATTGGTATAGGTTTGGACCATCGATATTCGAATTGTATAGGCTATGCTCAAATGGATCCAATTCGTCGAGATGTAGACTTGTCGAGGTCAAACTTGTACGGGTCTCACTCGTCGAGGTCGGATCCGTTGATGATGAGACTCGTGCAGGTCGAAATCGTGCAGATTCAACTCGTCAATGTTTAACTCATACAGGTTAAACTCGTATCGATCTTCGCCGTCGAGGTCTAACCCGTCGAGATCGGATTCATATGTATTTGGCCCATCGAGGTGTAAATCGTATCGGTTTCACTCAGCTAGGTCCAATTCGTCGAGCTTCAGACTTGTCAAGGTCAAACAAGTATGTGTCTTACTCGTCGAGGTATGAACCGTTGATGTTGAGACTCGTGCAGGTCGAAATCGTGTAGATTCAACTCGTCAATGTATAACTCATACAGGTTGAACTCGTATCGGTCTTCGCCGTCGAGGTCTAACCCGTCGAGATCGAATTCATATGTATTTGGCCCATCGAGGTGTAAATCGTATCGGTTTCACTCAGCTAGGTCCAGTATGTCGAGCTTCAGACTTGTCAAGGTCAAACAAGTATGTGTCTTACTCGTCGAGGTATGAACCGTTGATGTTGAGACTTGTGCAGGTCGAAACCGTGTAGATTCAACTCGTCAATGTTCAACTCATACAGGTTGAGCTAGTATCGGTCTTCGCCGTCGAGGTCTAACCCGCCGAGATTGAATTCATATGTATTTGGCCCATCGAGGTGTAAATCGTATCGGTTTCACTCAGCTAGGTCCAATTCGTCGAGCTTCAGACTTGTCAAGGTCAAACTAGTACGTGTCTTACTTGTCGAGGTCGGATCCGTTGATGATGAGACTCGTGCAGGTCGAAATCGTGTAGATTCAACTCGTCAATGTTTAACTCATACAGGTTGAACTCGTATTGGTCTTCGCCGTCGAGGTCTAACCCGCCGAGATCGAATTCATATGTATTTGGCCCATCGAGGTGTAAATCGTATCGGTTTCACTCAGCTAGGTCCAATTCGTCGAGCTTCAGACCTGTCAAGGTCAAACTAGTAGGTGTCTTACTCGCCGAGGTCACACCCGTCGAGATTCAATTGGTATGGGTTTGGCCCATCGAGATTCGAATTGTATAGGCTAAGCTCGTATGGATTCAATTCGTCGAGCTTCAGACTTGTCGAGGTCAAACTTGTACGGGTCTTACTCGTCGAGGTCGGATCCGTTGATGATGAGACTCGTGCAGGTCGAAATAGTGTAGATTCAACTCGTCAATGTTTAACTCATACAGGTTGAACTCGTATCGGTCTTCGCCGTCGAGGTCTAACCCGTCGAGAGTGAATTCATATGTATTTGGCCCATCGAGGTGTAAATCGTATCGGTTTCACTCAGCTAGGTCCAATATGTCGAGCTTCAGACTTGTCAAGGTCAAACTAGTATGTGTCTTACTCGTCGAGGTATGATCCGTTGATGATGAGACTCGTGCAGGTCGAAATCGTGTAGATTCAACTCGTCAATGTTTAACTCATACAGGTTGAACTCGTATTGGTCTTCGCCGTCGAGGTCTAACCCGCCGAGATCGAATTCATATGTATTTGGCCCATCGAGGTGTAAATCGTATCGGTTTCACTCAGCTAGGTCCAATTCGTCGAGCTTCAGACCTGTCAAGGTCAAACTAGTAGGTGTCTTACTCGCCGAGGTCACACCCGTCGAGATTCAATTGGTATGGGTTTGGCCCATCGAGATTCGAATTGTATAGGCTAAGCCCGTATGGATTCAATTCGTCGAGCTTCAGACTTGTCGAGGTCAAACTTGTACGGGTCTTACTCGTCGAGGTCGGATCCGTTGATGATGAGACTCGTGCAGGTCGAAATAGTGTAGATTCAACTCGTCAATGTTTAACTCATACAGGTTGAACTCGTATCGGTCTTCGCCGTCGAGGTCTAACCCGTCGAGAGTGAATTCATATGTATTTGGCCCATCGAGGTGTAAATCGTATCGGTTTCACTCAGCTAGGTCCAATATGTCGAGCTTCAGACTTGTCGAGGTCAAACAAGTATGTGTCTTACTCGTCGAGGTATGAACCGTTGATGATGAGACTCGTGCAGGTCGAAATCGTGTAGATTCAACTCGTCAATGTATAACTCATACAGGTTGAACTCGTATTGGTCTTCGCCGTCGAGGTCTAACCCGCCGAGATCGAATTCATATGTATTTGGCCCATCGAGGTGTAAATCGTATCGGTTTCACTCAGCTAGGTCCAATATGTCCGGCTTCAGACTTGTCTAGGTCAAACTAGTATGTGTCTTACTCACCGAGGTCACACCCGTCGAGATTCAATTGGTATAGGTTTGGACCATCGATATTCGAATTGTATAGGCTATGCTTAAATGGATCCAATTCGTCGAGATGTAGACTTGTCGAGGTCAAACTTGTACGGGTCTCACTCGTCGAGGTCGGATCCGTTGATGATGAGACTCGTGCAGGTCGAAATCGTGTAGATTCAACTCGTCAATGTTTAACTCATACAGGTTAAACTCGTATCGATCTTCGCCGTCGAGGTCTAACCCGTCGAGATCGGATTCATATGTATTTGGCCCATCGAGGTGTAAATCGTATCGGTTTCACTCAGCTAGGTCCAATTCGTCGAGCTTCAGACTTGTCAAGGTCAAACAAGTATGTGTCTTACTCGTCGAGGTATGAACCGTTGATGTTGAGACTCGTGCAGGTCGAAATCGTGTAGATTCAACTCGTCAATGTATAACTCATACAGGTTGAACTCGTATCGGTCTTCGCCGTCGAGGTCTAACCCGTCGAGATCGAATTCATATGTATTTGGCCCATCGAGGTGTAAATCGTATCGGTTTCACTCAGCTAGGTCCAGTATGTCGAGCTTCAGACTTGTCAAGGTCAAACAAGTATGTGTCTTACTCGTCGAGGTATGAACCGTTGATGTTGAGACTTGTGCAGGTCCAAACCGTGTAGATTCAACTCGTCAATGTACAACTCATACAGGCTGAGCTAGTATCGGTCTTCGCCGTCGAGGTCTAACCCGCCGAGATTGAATTCATATGTATTTGGCCCATCGAGGTGTAAATCGTATCGGTTTCACTCAGCTAGGTCCAATTCGTCGAGCTTCAGACTTGTCAAGGTCAAACTAGTACGTGTCTTACTTGTCGAGGTCGGATCCGTTGATGATGAGACTCGTGCAGGTCGAAATCGTGTAGATTCAACTCGTCAATGTTTAACTCATACAGGTTGAACTCGTATTGGTCTTCGCCGTCGAGGTCTAACCCGCCGAGATCGAATTCATATGTATTTGGCCCATCGAGGTGTAAATCGTATCGGTTTCACTCAGCTAGGTCCAATTCGTCGAGCTTCAGACCTGTCAAGGTCAAACTAGTAGGTGTCTTACTCGCCGAGGTCACACCCGTCGAGATTCAATTGGTATAGGTTTGGACCATCGAGATTCGAATTGTATAGGCTATGCTCGTATGGATCCAATTCGTCGAGATGGAGACTTGTCGAGGTCAAACTTGTACGGGTCTCACTCGTCGAGGTCGGATCCGTTGATGATGAGACTCGTGCAGGTCGAAATCGTGTAGATTCAACTCGTCAATGTATAACTCATGCAGGTTGAGCTCGTATCGGTCTTCGCCGTCGAGGTCTAACCCGTCGAGATTGAATTCGTATGTATTTGGCCCATCGAGGTGTAAATCGTATCGGTTTCACTCAGCTAGGTCCAATTCGTCGAGCTTCAGACTTGTCGAGGTCAAACAAGTATGTGTCTTACTCGTCGAGGTATGAACCGTTGATGATGAGACTCGTGCAGGTCGAAATAGTGTAGATTCAACTCGTCAATGTATAACTCCAACAGGTTGAACTCGTATTGGTCTTCGCCGTCGAGGTCTAACCCGCCGAGATCGAATTCATATGTATTTGGCCCATCGAGGTGTAAATCGTATCGGTTTCACTCAGCTAGGTCCAATTCGTCGAGCTTCAGACTTGTCAAGGTCAAACAAGTATGTGTCTTACTCGTCGAGGTCGGATCCGTTGATGATGAGACTCGTGCAGGTCGAAATCGTGTAGATTCAACTCGTCAATGTTTAACTCATACAGGTTGAACTCGTATCGGTCTTCGCCGTCGAGGTCTAACCCGTCGAGATCGATATCATATGTATTTGGCCCATCGAGGTGTAAATCGTATCGGTTTCACTCAGCTAGGTCCAATTCGTCGAGCTTCAGACTTGTCTAGGTCAAAGTAGTAGGTGTCTTACTCGTCGAGGTATGAACCGTTGATGATGAGACTCGTGCAGGTCGAAATCGTGTAGATTCAACTCGTCAATGTATAACTTTAACAGGTTGAACTCGTATTGGTCTTCGCCGTCGAGGTCTAACCCGCCGAGATCGAATTCATATGTATTTGGCCCATCGAGGTGTAAATCGTATCGGTTTCACTCAGCTAGGTCCAATTCGTCGAGCTTCAGACCTGTCAAGGTCAAACTAGTAGGTGTCTTACTCGCCGAGGTCACACCCGTCGAGATTCAATTGGTATAGGTTTGGACCATCGAGATTCGAATTGTATAGGCTATGCTCGTATGGATCCAATTCGTCGAGATGTAGACTTGTCGAGGTCAAACTTGTACGGGTCTCACTCGTCGAGGTCGGATCCGTTGATGATGAGACTCGTGCAGGTCGAAATCGTGTAGATTCAACTCGTCAATGTTTAACTCATACAGGTTGAACTCGTATTGGTCTTCGCCGTCGAGGTCTAACCCGCCGAGATCGAATTCATATGTATTTGGCCCATCGAGGTGTAAATCGTATCGGTTTCACTCAGCTAGGTCCAATTCGTCGAGCTTCAGACCTGTCAAGGTCAAACTAGTAGGTGTCTTACTCGCCGAGGTCACACCCGTCGAGATTCAATTGGTATAGGTTTGGACCATCGAGATTCGAATTGTATAGGCTATGCTCGTATGGATCCAATTCGTCGAGATGGAGACTTGTCGAGGTCAAACTTGTACGGGTCTCACTCGTCGAGGTCGGATCCGTTGATGATGAGACTCGTGCAGGTCGAAATCGTGTAGATTCAACTCGTCAATGTATAACTCATGCAGGTTGAGCTCGTATCGGTCTTCGCCGTCGAGGTCTAACCCGTCGAGATTGAATTCGTATGTATTTGGCCCATCGAGGTGTAAATCGTATCGGTTTCACTCAGCTAGGTCCAATTCGTCGAGCTTCAGACTTGTCGAGGTCAAACAAGTATGTGTCTTACTCGTCGAGGTATGAACCGTTGATGATGAGACTCGTGCAGGTCGAAATAGTGTAGATTCAACTCGTCAATGTATAACTCCAACAGGTTGAACTCGTATTGGTCTTCGCCGTCGAGGTCTAACCCGCCGAGATCGAATTCATATGTATTTGGCCCATCGAGGTGTAAATCGTATCGGTTTCACTCAGCTAGGTCCAATTCGTCGAGCTTCAGACTTGTCAAGGTCAAACAAGTATGTGTCTTACTCGTCGAGGTCGGATCCGTTGATGATGAGACTCGTGCAGGTCGAAATCGTGTAGATTCAACTCGTCAATGTTTAACTCATACAGGTTAAACTCGTATCGATCTTCGCCGTCGAGGTCTAACTCGTCGAGATTGAATTCATATGTGTTTGGCCCATCGAGGTGTAAATCGTATCGGTTTCACTCAGCTAGGTCCAATTCGTCGAGCTTCGGACCTGTCATGGTCAAACTAGTAGGTGTCTTACTCGCCGAGGTCACAACCGTCGAGATTCAATTGGTATGGGTTTGGCCCATCGAGATTCGAATTGTATAGGCTAAGCTCGTATGGATTCAATTCGTCGAGCTTCAGACTTGTCGAGGTCAAACTTGTACGGGTCTTACTCGTCGAGGTCGGATCCGTTGATGATGAGACTCGTGCAGGTCGAAATAGTGTAGATTCAACTCGTCAATGTTTAACTCATACAGGTTGAACTCGTATCGGTCTTCGCCGTCGAGGTCTAACCCGTCGAGAGTGAATTCATATGTATTTGGCCCATCGAGGTGTAAATCGTATCGGTTTCACTCAGCTAGGTCCAATATGTCGAGCTTCAGACTTGTCGAGGTCAAACAAGTATGTGTCTTACTCGTCGAGGTATGAACCGTTGATGATGAGACTCGTGCAGGTCGAAATAGTGTAGATTCAACTCGTCAATGTATAACTCATACAGGTTGAACTCGTATTGGTCTTCGCCGTCGAGGTCTAACCCGCCGAGATCGAATTCATATGTATTTGGCCCATCGAGGTGTAAATCGTATCGGTTTCACTCAGCTAGGTCCAATATGTCCAGCTTCAGACTTGTCAAGGTCAAACTAGTATGTGTCTTACTCACCGAGGTCACACCCGTCGAGATTCAATTGGTATAGGTTTGGACCATCGATATTCGAATTGTATAGGCTATGCTCAAATGGATCCAATTCGTCGAGATGTAGACTTGTCGAGGTCAAACTTGTACGGGTCTCACTCGTCGAGGTCGGATCCGTTGATGATGAGACTCGTGCAGGTCGAAATCGTGTAGATTCAACTCGTCAATGTTTAACTCATACAGGTTGAACTCGTATCGGTCTTCGCCGTCGAGGTCTAACCCGCCGAGATCGAATTCATATGTATTTGGCCCATCGAGGTGTAAATCGTATCGGTTTCACTCAGCTAGGTCCAATTCGTCGAGCTTCAGACTTGTCAAGGTCAAACAAGTATGTGTCTTACTCGTCGAGGTCGGATCCGTTGATGATGAGACTCGTGCAGGTCGAAATCGTGTAGATTCAACTCGTCAATGTTTAACTCATACAGGTTAAACTCGTATCGATCTTCGCCGTCGAGGTCTAACTCGTCGAGATTGAATTCATATGTGTTTGGCCCATCGAGGTGTAAATCGTATCGGTTTCACTCAGCTAGGTCCAATTCGTCGAGCTTCGGACCTGTCATGGTCAAACTAGTAGGTGTCTTACTCGCCGAGGTCACACCCGTCGAGATTCAATTGGTATGGGTTTGGCCCATCGAGATTCGAATTGTATAGGCTAAGCTCGTATGGATTCAATTCGTCGAGCTTCAGACTTGTCGAGGTCAAACTTGTACGGGTCTTACTCGTCGAGGTCGGATCCGTTGATGATGAGACTCGTGCAGGTCGAAATAGTGTAGATTCAACTCGTCAATGTTTAACTCATACAGGTTGAACTCGTATCGGTCTTCGCCGTCGAGGTCTAACCCGTCGAGAGTGAATTCATATGTATTTGGCCCATCGAGGTGTAAATCGTATCGGTTTCACTCAGCTAGGTCCAATATGTCGAGCTTCAGACTTGTCGAGGTCAAACAAGTATGTGTCTTACTCGTCGAGGTATGAACCGTTGATGATGAGACTCGTGCAGGTCGAAATCGTGTAGATTCAACTCGTCAATGTATAACTCATACAGGTTGAACTCGTATTGGTCTTCGCCGTCGAGGTCTAACCCGCCGAGATCGAATTCATATGTATTTGGCCCATCGAGGTGTAAATCGTATCGGTTTCACTCAGCTAGGTCCAATATGTCCAGCTTCAGACTTGTCAAGGTCAAACTAGTATGTGTCTTACTCACCGAGGTCACACCCGTCGAGATTCAATTGGTATAGGTTTGGACCATCGATATTCGAATTGTATAGGCTAAGCTCGTATGGATCCAATTCGTCGAGATGTAGACTTGTCGAGGTCAAACTTGTACGGGTCTCACTCGTCGAGGTCGGATCCGTTGATGATGAGACTCGTGCAGGTCGAAATCGTGTAGATTCAACTCGTCAATGTTTAACTCATACAGGTTAAACTCGTATCGATCTTCGCCGTCGAGGTCTAACCCGTCGAGATCGGATTCATATGTATTTGGCCCATCGAGGTGTAAATCGTATCGGTTTCACTCAGCTAGGCCCAATTCGTCGAGCTTCAGACTTGTCAAGGTCAAACTAGTATGTGTCTTACTCGTCGAGGTATGAACCGTTGATGATGAGACTCGTGCAGGTCGAAATAGTGTAGATTCAACTCGTCAATGTATAACTCATACAGGTTGAACTCGTATCGGTCTTCGTCGTCGAGGTCTAACCCGTCGAGATCGAATTCATATGTATTTGGCCCATCGAGGTGTAAATCGTATCGGTTTCACTCAGCTAGGCCCAATTCGTCGAGCTTCAGACCTGTCAAGGTCAAACTAGTAGGTGTCTTACTCGCCGAGGTCACACCCGTCGAGATTCAATTGGTATGGGTTTGGCCCATCGAGATTCGAATTGTATAGGCTAAGCCCGTATGGATCCAATTCGTCGAGCTTCAGACTTGTCGAGGTCAAACTTGTACGGGTCTCACTCGTCGAGGTCGGATCCGTTGATGATGAGAATCGTGCAGGTCGAAATAGTGTAGATTCAACTCGTCAATGTTTAACTCATACAGGTTAAACTCGTATCGGTCTTCGCCGTCGAGGTCTAACCCGTCGAGATTGAATTCATATGTATTTGGCCCATCGAGGTGTAAATCGTATCGGTTTCACTCAGCTAGGTCCAATTCGTCGAGCTTCAGACTTGTCAAGGTCAAACTAGTATGTGTCTTACTCGCCGAGGTCACACCCGTCGAGATTCAATTGGTATGGGTTTGGCCCATCGAGATTCGAATTGTATAGGCTAAGCCCGTATGGATCCAATTCGTCGAGCTTCAGACTTGTCGAGGTCAAACTTGTACGGGTCTCACTCGTCGAGGTCGGATCCGTTGATGATGAGAATCGTGCAGGTCGAAATAGTGTAGATTCAACTCGTCAATGTTTAACTCATACAGGTTAAACTCGTATCGATCTTCGCCGTCGAGGTCTAACCCGTCGAGATTGAATTCATATGTATTTGGCCCATCGAGGTGTAAATCGTATCGGTTTCACTCAGCTAGGTCCAATTCGTCGAGCTTCAGACTTGTCTAGGTCAAACAAGTATGTGTCTTACTCGTCGAGGTATGAACCGTTGATGTTGAGACTTGTGCAGGTCGAAATAGTGTAGATTCAACTCGTCAATGTATAACTCATACAGGTTGAACTCGTATTGGTCTTCGCCGTCGAGGTCTAACCCGCCGAGATCGAATTCATATGTATTTGGCCCATCGAGGTGTAAATCGTATCGGTTTCACTCAGCTAGGTCCAATTCGTCGAGCTTCAGACTTGTCAAGGTCAAACAAGTATGTGTCTTACTCGCCGAGGTCACACCCGTCTAGATTCAATTGGTATAGGTTTGGACCATCGAGATTCGAATTGTATAGGCTATGCTCGTATGGATCCAATTCGTCGAGATGTAGACTTGTCGAGGTCAAACTTGTACGGGTCTCACTCGTCGAGGTCGGATCCGTTGATGATGAGACTCGTGCAGGTCGAAATCGTGTAGATTCAACTCGTCAATGTTTAACTCATACAGGTTGAACTCGTATCGGTCTTCGCCGTCGAGGTCTAACCCGTCGAGATTGAATTCATATGTGTTTGGCCCATCGAGGTGTAAATCGTATCGGTTTCACTCAGCTAGGCCCAATTCGTCGAGCTTCAGACTTGTCAAGGTCAAACAAGTATGTGTCTTACTCGTCGAGGTATGAACCGTTGATGATGAGACTCGTGCAGGTCGAAATCGTGTAGATTCAACTCGTCAATGTTTAACTCATACAGGTTGAACTCGTATCGGTCTTCGCCGTCGAGGTCTAACCCGTCGAGATCGAATTCATATGTATTTGGCCCATCGAGGTGTAAATCGTATCGGTTTCACTCAGCTAGGTCCAATTCGTCGAGCTTCAGACTTGTCTAGGTCAAAGTAGTATGTGTCTTACTCGCCGAGGACACACCCGTCGAGATTCAATTGGTATGGGTTTGGACCATCGATATTCGAATTGTATAGGCTATGCTCGTATAGATCCAATTCGTCGAGATGTAGACTTGTCGAGGTCAAACTTGTACGGGTCTCACTCGTCGAGGTCGGATCCGTTGATGATGAGACTCGTGCAGGTCGAAATCGTGTAGATTCAACTCGTCAATGTTTAACTCATACAGGTTGAACTCGTATCGGTCTTCGCCGTCGAGGTCTAACCCGTCGAGATTGAATTCATATGTGTTTGGCCCATCGAGGTGTAAATCGTATCGGTTTCACTCAGCTAGGTCCAATTCGTCGAGCTTCGGACCTGTCATGGTCAAACTAGTAGGTGTCTTACTCGCCGAGGTCACACCCGTCGAGATTCAATTGGTATGGGTTCGGCCCATCGAGATTCGAATTGTATAGGCTATGCTCGTATGGATCCAATTCGTCGAGATGTAGACTTGTCGAGGTCAAACTTGTACGGGTCTCACTCGTCGAGGTCGGATCCGTTGATGATGAGACTCGTGCAGGTCGAAATCGTGCAGATTCAACTCGTCAATGTTTAACTCATACAGGTTGAACTCGTATCGATCTTCGCCGTCGAGGTCTAACCCGCAGAGATCGGATTCATATGTATTTGGCCCATCGAGGTGTAAATCGTATCGGTTTCACTCAGCTAGGTCCAATTCGTCGAGCTTCAGACTTGTCTAGGTCAAACTAGTATGTGTCTTACTCGCCGAGGTCACACCCGTCGAGATTCAATTGGTATAGGTTTGGACCATCGAGATTCGAATCGTATAGGCTATGCTCGTATGGATCCAATTCGTCGAGATGTAGACTTGTCGAGGTCAAACTTGTACGGGTCTTACTCGTCGAGGTCGGATCCGTTGATGATGAGACTCGTGCAGGTCGAAATCGTGTAGATTCAACTCGTCAATGTTTAACTCATACAGGTTGAACTCGTATCGGTCTTCGCCGTCGAGGTCTAACCCGCCGAGATCGAATTCATATGTATTTGGCCCATCGAGGTGTAAATCGTATCGGTTTCACTCAGCTAGGTCCAATTCGTCGAGCTTCAGACTTGTCAAGGTCAAACAAGTATGTGTCTTACTCGTCGAGGTATGAACCGTTGATGATGAGACTCGTGCAGGTCGAAATCGTGTAGATTCAACTCGTCAATGTATAACTCATACAGGTTGAACTCGTATCGGTCTTCGCCGTCGAGGTCTAACCCGTCGAGATCGATATCATATGTATTTGGCCCATCGAGGTGTAAATCGTATCGGTTTCACTCAGCTAGGTCCAATTCGTCGAGCTTCAGACTTGTCTAGGTCAAAGTAGTAGGTGTCTTACTCGCCGAGGACACACCCGTCGAGATTCAATTGGTATGGGTTTGGACCATCGATATTCGAATTGTATAGGCTATGCTCGTATGGATCCAATTCGTCGAGATGTAGACTTGTCGAGGTCAAACTTGTACGGGTCTCACTCGTCGAGGTCGGATCCGTTGATGATGAGACTCGTGCAGGTCGAAATCGTGTAGATTCAACTCGTCAATGTTTAACTCATACAGGTTGAACTCGTATCGGTCTTCGCCGTCGAGGTCTAACCCGTCGAGATCGAATTCATATGTATTTGGCCCATCGAGGTGTAAATCGTATCGGTTTCACTCAGCTAGGTCCAATTCGTCGAGCTTCAGACTTGTCAAGGTCAAACAAGTATGTGTCTTACTCGTCGAGGTATGAACCGTTGATGATGAGACTCGTGCAGGTCGAAATCGTGTAGATTCAACTCGTCAATGTTTAACTCATACAGGTTGAACTCGTATCGGTCTTCGCCGTCGAGGTCTAACCCGTCGAGATCGATATCATATGTATTTGGCCCATCGAGGTGTAAATCGTATCGGTTTCACTCAGCTAGGTCCAATTCGTCGAGCTTCAGACTTGTCTAGGTCAAAGTAGTAGGTGTCTTACTCGCCGAGGACACACCCGTCGAGATTCAATTGGTATGGGTTTGGACCATCGATATTCGAATTGTATAGGCTATGCTCGTATGGATCCAATTCGTCGAGATGTAGACTTGTCGAGGTCAAACTTGTACGGGTCTTACTCGTCGAGGTCGGATCCGTTGATGATGAGACTCGTGCAGGTCGAAATCGTGTAGATTCAACTCGTCAATGTTTAACTCATACAGGTTGAACTCGTATCGGTCTTCGCCGTCGAGGTCTAACCCGCAGAGATCGGATTCATATGTATTTGGCCCATCGAGGTGTAAATCGTATCGGTTTCACTCAGCTAGGTCCAATTCGTCGAGCTTCAGACTTGTCTAGGTCAAAGTAGTAGGTGTCTTACTCGCCGAGGTCACACCCGTCGAGATTCAATTGGTATGGGTTTGGACCATCGATATTCGAATTGTATAGGCTATGCTCGTATGGATCCAATTCGTCGAGATGTAGACTTGTCGAGGTCAAACTTGTACGGGTCTTACTCGTCGAGGTCGGATCCGTTGATGATGAGACTCGTGCAGGTCGAAATCGTGTAGATTCAACTCATCAATGTTTAACTCATACAGGTTGAACTCGTATCGGTCTTCGCCGTCGAGGTCTAACCCGCCGAGATCGAATTCATATGTATTTGGCCCATCGAGGTGTAAATCGTATCGGTTTCACTCAGCTAGGTCCAATATGTCGAGCTTCAGACCTGTCAAGGTCAAACAAGTATGTGTCCTACTCGTCGAGGTATGAACCGTTAATGTTGAGACTTGTGCAGGTCGAAATCGTGTAGATTCAACTCGTCAATGTATAACTCATACAGGTTGAGCCATTATCGGTCTTCGCCGTCGAGGTCTAACCCGCCGAGATCGAATTCATATGTATTTGGCCCATCGAGGTGTAAATCGTATCGGTTTCACTCAGCTAGGTCCAATTCGTCGAGCTTCAGACTTGTCAAGGTCAAACTAGTATGTGTCTTACTCGCCGAGGTCACACCCGTCGAGATTCAATTGGTATAGGTTTGGACCATCGATATTCGAATTGTATAGGCTATGCTCGTATGGATCCAATTCGTCGAGATGTAGACTTGTCGAGGTCAAACTTGTACGGGTTTCACTCGTCGAGGTCGGATCCGTTGATGATGAGACTCGTGCAGGTCGAAATCGTGTAGATTCAACTCTTCAATGTTTAACTCATACAGGTTGAGCTCGTATCGGTCTTCGCCGTCGAGGTCTAACCCGTCGAGATCGAATTCATATGTATTTGGCCCATCGAGGTGTAAATCGTATCGGTTTCACTCAGCTAGGTCCAATTCGTCGAGCTTCAGACCTGTCAAGGTCAAACAAGTATGTGTCTTACTCGTCGAGGTATGAACCGTTAATGTTGAGACTTGTGCAGGTCGAAATCGTGTAGATTCAACTCGTCAATGTTTAACTCATACAGGTTGAGCTCGTATCGGTCTTCGCCGTCGAGGTCTAACCCGCCGAGATCGAATTCATATGTATTTGGCCCATCGAGGTGTAAATCGTATCGGTTTCACTCAGCTAGGTCCAATTCGTCGAGCTTCAGACCTGTCAAGGTCAAACAAGTATGTGTCTTACTCGTCGAGGTATGAACCGTTGATGTTGAGACTTGTGCAGGTCGAAATAGTGTAGATTCAACTCGTCAATGTATAACTCATACAGGTTAAACTCGTATTAGTCTTCGCCGTCGAGGTCTAACCCGCCGAGATCGAATTCATATGTATTTGGCCCATCGAGGTGTAAATCGTATCGGTTTCACTCAGCTAGGTCCAATTCGTCGAGCTTCAGACTTGTCAAGGTCAAACAAGTATGTGTCTTACTCGTCGAGGTATGAACCGTTAATGTTGAGACTTGTGCAGGTCGAAATCGTGTAGATTCAACTCGTCAATGTTTAACTCATACAGGTTGAGCTAGTATCTGTCTTCGCCGTCGAGGTCTAACCCTTCGAGATCGATATCATATGTATTTGGCCCATCGAGGTGTAAATCGTATCGGTTTCACTCAGCTAGGTCCAATATGTCCAGCTTCAGACTTGTCAAGGTCAAACAAGTATGTGTCTTACTCGTCGAGGTATGAACCGTTGATGTTGAGACTTGTGCAGGTCGAAATCGTGTAGATTCAACTCGTCAATGTTTAACTCATACAGGTTGAACTCGTATCGGTCTTCGCCGTCGAGGTCTAACCCGCCGAGATCGAATTCATATGTATTTGGCCCATCGAGGTGTAAATCGTATCGGTTTCACTCAGCTAGGTCCAATTCGTCGAGCTTCAGACTTGTCAAGGTCAAACAAGTATGTGTCTTACTCGTCGAGGTATGAACCGTTGATGATGAGACTCGTGCAGGTCGAAATAGTGTAGATTCAACTCGTCAATGTATAACTCATACAGGTTGAACTCGTATTAGTCTTCGCCGTCGAGGTCTAACCCGTCCAGATCGAATTCATATGTATTTGGCCCATCGAGGTGTAAATCGTATCGGTTTCACTCAGCTAGGTCCAATTCGTCGAGCTTCAGACTTGTCAAGGTCAAACAAGTATATGTCTTACTCGTCGAGGTATGAACCGTTAATGTTGAGACTTGTGCAGGTCGAAATCGTGTAGATTCAACTCGTCAATGTTTAACTCATACAGGTTGAGCTAGTATCGGTCTTCGCCGTCGAGGTCTAACCCTTCGAGATCGATATCATATGTATTTGGCCCATCGAGGTGTAAATCGTATCGGTTTCACTCAGCTAGGTCCAATTCGTTGAGCTTCAGACTTGTCTAGGTCAAAGTAGTATGTGTCTTACTCGCCGAGGTCACACCCGTCGAGATTCAATTGGTATGGGTTTGGCCCATCGAGATTCGAATTGTATAGGCTAAGCTCGTATGGATCCAATTCGTCGAGATGTAGACTTGTCGAGGTCAAACTTGTACGGGTTTCACTCGTCGAGGTCGGATCCGTTGATGATGAGACTCGTGCAGGTCGAAATCGTGTAGATTCAACTCTTCAATGTTTAACTCATACAGGTTAAGCTCGTATCGATCTTCGCCGTCGAGGTCTAACCCGTCGAGATCGAATTCATATGTATTTGGCCCATCGAGGTGTAAATCGTATCGGTTTCACTCAGCTAGGTCCAATTCGTCGAGCTTCAGACCTGTCAAGGTCAAACAAGTATGTGTCTTACTCGTCGAGGTATGAACCGTTGATGTTGAGACTTGTGCAGGTCGAAATAGTGTAGATTCAACTCGTCAATGTATAACTCATACAGGTTAAACTCGTATTAGTCTTCGCCGTCGAGGTCTAACCCGCCGAGATCGAATTCATATGTATTTGGTCCATCGAGGTGTAAATAGTATCGGTTTCACTCAGCTAGGTCCAATTCGTCGAGCTTCAGACCTGTCAAGGTCAAACAAGTATGTGTCTTACTCGTCGAGGTATGAACCGTTAATGTTGAGACTTGTGCAGGTCGAAATCGTGTAGATTCAACTCGTCAATGTTTAACTCATACAGGTTGAGCTAGTATCTGTCTTCGCCGTCGAGGTCTAACCCTTCGAGATCGATATCATATGTATTTGGCCCATCGAGGTGTAAATCGTATCGGTTTCACTCAGCTAGGTCCAATATGTCCAGCTTCAGACTTTTCTAGGTCAAACTAGTATGTGTCTTACTCGCCGAGGTCACACCCGTCGAGATTCAATTGGTATGGGTTCGGCCCATCGAGATTCGAATTGTATAGGCTAAGCTCGTATAGATCCAATTCGTCGAGCTTCAGACTTGTCGAGGTCAAACTTGTACGGGTCTCACTCGTCGAGGTCGGATCCGTTGATGATGAGACTCGTGCAGGTCGAAATCGTGTAGATTCAACTCGTCAATGTTTAACTCATACAGGTTAAACTCGTATCGATCTTCGCCGTCGAGGTCTAACCCGTCGAGATTGAATTCATATGTGTTTGGCCGATTGAGGTGTAAATCGTATCGGTTTCACTCAGCTAGGTCCAATTCGTCGAGCTTCAGACCTGTCAAGGTCAAACAAGTATGTGTCTTACTCGTCGAGGTATGAACCGTTAATGTTGAGACTTGTGCAGGTCGAAATCGTGTAGATTCAACTCGTCAATGTTTAACTCATACAGGTTGAGCTAGTATCTGTCTTCGCCGTCGAGGTCTAACCCTTCGAGATCGATATCATATGTATTTGGCCCATCGAGGTGTAAATCGTATCGGTTTCACTCAGCTAGGTCCAATATGTCCAGCTTCAGACTTTTCTAGGTCAAACTAGTATGTGTCTTACTCGCCGAGGTCACACCCGTCGAGATTCAATTGGTATGGGTTCGGCCCATCGAGATTCGAATTGTATAGGCTAAGCTCGTATAGATCCAATTCGTCGAGCTTCAGACTTGTCGAGGTCAAACTTGTACGGGTCTCACTCGTCGAGGTCGGATCCGTTGATGATGAGACTCGTGCAGGTCGAAATCGTGTAGATTCAACTCGTCAATGTTTAACTCATACAGGTTAAACTCGTATCGATCTTCGCCGTCGAGGTCTAACCCGTCGAGATTGAATTCATATGTGTTTGGCCGATTGAGGTGTAAATCGTATCGGTTTCACTCAGCTAGGTCCAATTCGTCGAGCTTCAGACCTGTCAAGGTCAAACAAGTATGTGTCTTACTCGTCGAGGTATGAACCGTTGATGTTGAGACTTGTGCAGGTCGAAATAGTGTAGATTCAACTCGTCAATGTATAACTCATACAGGTTGAACTCGTATTAGTCTTCGCCGTCGAGGTCTAACCCGCCGAGATCGAATTCATATGTATTTGGCCCATCGAGGTGTAAATCGTATCGGTTTCACTCAGCTAGGTCCAATTCGTCGAGCTTCAGACTTGTCAAGGTCAAACAAGTATATGTCTTACTCGTCGAGGTATGAACCGTTAATGTTGAGACTTGTGCAGGTCGAAATCGTGTAGATTCAACTCGTCAATGTTTAACTCATACAGGTTGAGCTAGTATCGGTCTTCGCCGTCGAGGTCTAACCCTTCGAGATCGATATCATATGTATTTGGCCCATCGAGGTGTAAATCGTATCGGTTTCACTCAGCTAGGTCCAATTCGTTGAGCTTCAGACTTGTCTAGGTCAAACTAGTATGTGTCTTACTCGCCGAGGTCACACCCGTCGAGATTCAATTGGTATGGGTTCGGCCCATCGAGATTCGAATTGTATAGGCTAAGCTCGTATGGATCCAATTCGTCGAGCTTCAGACTTGTCGAGGTCAAACTTGTACGGGTCTCACTCGTCGAGGTCGGATCCGTTGATGATGAGACTCGTGCAGGTCGAAATCGTGTAGATTCAACTCGTCAATGTTTAACTCATACAGGTTAAACTCGTATCGATCTTCGCCGTCGAGGTCTAACCCGTCGAGATTGAATTCATATGTGTTTGGCCGATTGAGGTGTAACTCGAATCGGTTTCACTCAGCTAGGTCCAATATGTCGAGCTTCAAACTTGTCAAGGTCAAACAAGTATGTGTCTTACTCGTCGAGGTATGAACCGTTAATGTTGAGACTTGTGCAGGTCGAAATAGTGTAGATTCAACTCGTCAATGTATAACTCATACAGGTTGAACTCGTATCGGTCTTCGCCGTCGAGGTCTAACCCGCCGAGATCGAATTCATATGTATTTGGCCCATCGAGGTGTAAATCGTATCGGTTTCACTCAGCTAGGTCCAATTCGTCGAGCTTCAGACCTGTCAAGGTCAAACAAGTATGTGTCTTACTCGTCGAGGTATGAACCGTTGATGTTGAGACTTGTGCAGGTCGAAATCGTGTAGATTCAACTCGTCAATGTTTAACTCATACAGGTTGAACTCGTATTGGTCTTCGCCGTCGAGGTCTAGCCCGTCGAGATCGAATTCGTATGTATTTGGCCCATCGAGGTGTAAATCGTATCGGTTTCACTCAACTAGGTCCAATTCGTCGAGCTTCAGACTTGTCAAGGTCAAACAAGTATGTGTCTTACTCGTCGAGGTATGAACCGTTAATGTTGAGACTTGTGCAGGTCGAAATCGTGTAGATTCAACTCGTCAATGTTTAACTCATACAGGTTGAACTCGTATCGGTCTTCGCCGTCGAGGTCTAACCCGTCGAGATTGAATTCATATGTGTTTGGCCGATTGAGGTGTAACTCGAATCGGTTTCACTCAGCTAGGTCCAATATGTCGAGCTTCAAACTTGTCAAGGTCAAACAAGTATGTGTCTTACTCGTCGAGGTATGAACCGTTAATGTTGAGACTTGTGCAGGTCGAAATAGTGTAGATTCAACTCGTCAATGTATAACTCATACAGGTTGAACTCGTATCGGTCTTCGCCGTCGAGGTCTAACCCGCCGAGATCGAATTCATATGTATTTGGCCCATCGAGGTGTAAATCGTATCGGTTTCACTCAGCTAGGTCCAATTCGTCGAGCTTCAGACCTGTCAAGGTCAAACAAGTATGTGTCTTACTCGTCGAGGTATGAACCGTTGATGTTGAGACTTGTGCAGGTCGAAATCGTGTAGATTCAACTCGTCAATGTATAACTCATACAGGTTGAACTCGTATTGGTCTTCGCCGTCGAGGTCTAGCCCGCCGAGATCGAATTCATACGTATTTGGCCCATCGAGGTGTAAATCGTATCGGTTTCACTCAACTAGGTCCAATTCGTCGAGCTTCAGACTTGTCAAGGTCAAACAAGTATGTGTCTTACTCGTCGAGGTATGAACCGTTAATGTTGAGACTTGTGCAGGTCGAAATCGTGTAGATTCAACTCGTCAATGTTTAACTCATACAGGTTGAACTCGTATCGGTCTTCGCCGTCGAGGTCTAACCCGTCGAGATTGAATTCATATGTGTTTGGCCGATTGAGGTGTAACTCGTATCGGTTTCACTCAGCTAGGTCCAATATGTCGAGCTTCAAACTTGTCAAGGTCAAACAAGTATGTGTCTTACTCGTCGAGGTATGAACCGTTAATGTTGAGACTTGTGCAGGTCGAAATAGTGTAGATTCAACTCGTCAATGTATAACTCATACAGGTTGAACTCGTATCGGTCTTCGCCGTCGAGGTCTAACCCGCCGAGATCGAATTCATATGTATTTGGCCCATCGAGGTGTAAATCGTATCGGTTTCACTCAGCTAGGTCCAATTCGTCGAGCTTCAGACCTGTCAAGGTCAAACAAGTATGTGTCTTACTCGTCGAGGTATGAACCGTTGATGTTGAGACTTGTGCAGGTCGAAATCGTGTAGATTCAACTCGTCAATGTATAACTCATACAGGTTGAACTCGTATTGGTCTTCGCCGTCGAGGTCTAGCCCGCCGAGATCGAATTCATACGTATTTGGCCCATCGAGGTGTAAATCGTATCGGTTTCACTCAACTAGGTCCAATTCGTCGAGCTTCAGACTTGTCAAGGTCAAACAAGTATGTGTCTTACTCGTCGAGGTATGAACCGTTAATGTTGAGACTTGTGCAGGTCGAAATCGTGTAGATTCAACTCGTCAATGTTTAACTCATACAGGTTAAACTCGTATCGATCTTCGCCGTCGAGTTCTAACCCGTCGAGATTGAATTCATATGTATTTGGCCCATCGAGGTGTAAATCGTATCGGTTTCACTCAGCTAGGTCCAATTCGTCGAGCTTCAGACTTGTCAAGGTCAAACTAGTATGTGTCTTACTCGCCGAGGTCACACCCGTCGAGATTCAATTGGTATAGGTTTAGACCATCGATATTCGAATTGTATAGGCTAAGCTCGTTTGGATCCAATTCGTCGAGATGTAGACTTGTCGAGGTCAAACTTGTACGGGTCTCACTCGTCGAGGTCGGATCCGTTGATGATGAGACTCGTGCAGGTCGAAATCGTGTAGATTCAACTCGTCAATGTTTAACTCATACAGGTTAAGCTCGTATCGATCTTCGCCGTCGAGGTCTGACCCGTCGAGATCGAATTCATATGTATTTGGCCCATCGAGGTGTAAATCGTATCGGTTTCACTCAGCTAGGTCCAATTCGTCGAGCTTCAGACCTGTCAAGGTCAAACAAGTATGTGTCTTACTCGTCGAGGTATGAACCGTTGATGTTGAGACTCGTGCAGGTCGAAATCGTGTAGATTCAACTCGTCAATGTTTAACTCATACAGGTTGAACTCGTATCGGTCTTCGCCGTCGTGTTCTCACCCGTCGAGATCGAATTCATATGTATTTGGTCCATCGAGGTGTAAATAGTATCGGTTTCACTCAGCTAGGTCCAATTCGTCGAGCTTCAAACTTGTCAAGGTCAAACAAGTATGTGTCTTACTCGTCGAGGTATGAACCGTTGATGTTGAGACTTGTGTAGGTCGAAATCGTGTAGATTCAACTCGTCAATGTTTAACTCATACAGGTTAAGCTCGTATCGATCTTCGCCGTCGAGTTCTAACCCGTCGAGATTGAATTCATATGTATTTGGCCCATCGAGGTGTAAATCGTATCGGTTTCACTCAGCTAGGTCCAATTCGTCGAGCTTCAGACCTGTGAGGGTCAAACTAGTAGGTGTCTTACTCGCCGAGGTCACACCCGTCGAGATTCAATTGGTATAGGTTTGGACCATCGAGATTCGAATTGTATAGGCTAAGCTCGTTTGGATCCAATTCGTCGAGATGTAGACTTGTCGAGGTCAAACTTGTACGGGTCTCACTCGTCGAGGTCGGATCCGTTGATGATGAGACTCGTGCAGGTCGAAATCGTGTAGATTCAACTCGTCAATGTACAACTCATACAGGTTGAACTCGTATCGGTCTTCTCCGTCGAGGTCTAACCCGTCGAGATTGAATTCATATGTATTTGGCCCATCGAGGTGTAAATCGTATCGGTTTCACTCAGCTAGGTCCAATTCGTCGAGCTTCAGACTTGTCAAGGTCAAAGTAGTATGTGTCTTACTCGCCGAGGTCACACCCGTCGAGATTCAATTGGTATGGGTTCGGCCCATCGAGATTCGAATTGTATAGGCTAAGCTCGTATAGATCCAATTCGTCGAGATGTAGACTTGTCGAGGTCAAACTTGTACGGGTCTCACTCGTCGAGGTCGGATCCGTTGATGATGAGGCTCGTACAGGTCGAAATCGTGTAGATTCAACTCGTCAATGTTTAACTCATACAGGTTAAACTCGTATCGGTCTTCGCCGTCGAGGTCTAACCCGTCGAGATTGAATTCATATGTATTTGGCCCATTGAGGTGTAAATCGAATCGGTTTCACTCAGCTAGGTCCAATTCGTCGAGCTTCAGACTTGTCAAGGTCAAACTAGTATGTGTCTTACTCGCCGAGGTCACACCCGTCGAGATTCAATTGGTATGGGTTCGGCCCATCGAGATTCGAATTGTATAGGCTAAGCTCGTATAGATCCAATTCGTCGAGCTTCAGACTTGTCGAGGTCAAACAAGTATGTGTCTTACTCGTCGAGGTATGAACCGTTGATGTTGAGACTTGTGCAGGTCGAAATCGTGTAGATTTAACTCGTCAATGTATAACTCATACAGGTTGAACACGTATTGGTCTTCGCCGTCGAGGTCTAACCCGCCGAGATCGAATTCATTTGTATTTGGCCCATCGAGGTGTAAATAGTATCGGTTTCACTCAGCTAGGTCCAATTCGTCGAGCTTCAGACTTGTCAAGGTCAAACAAGTATGTGTCTTACTCGTCGAGGTATGAACCGTTGATGTTGAGACTCGTGCAGGTCGAAATCGTGTAGATTCAACTCGTCAATGTTTAACTCATACAGGTTAAACTCGTATCGATCTTCGCCGTCGAGGTCTAACCCGTCGAGATTGAATTCATATGTATTTGGCCCATCGAGGTGTAAATCGTATCGGTTTCACTCAGCTAGGTCCAATTCGTCGAGCTTCAGACCTGTCAAGGTCAAACTAGTAGGTGTCTTACTCGCCGAGGTCACACCCGTCGAGATTCAATTGGTATAGGTTTGGACCATCGAGATTCGAATTGTATAGGCTAAGCTCGTACAGATCCAATTCGTCGAGCTTCAGACTTGTCGAGGTCAAACTTGTACGGGTCTTACTCGTCGAGGTCGGATCCGTTGATGATGAGACTCGTGCAGGTCGAAATAGTGTAGATTCAACTCGTCAATGTTTAACTCATACAGGTTAAACTCGTATCGATCTTCGCCGTCGAGGTCTAACCCGCCGAGATCGAATTCATATGTATTTGGTCCATCGAGGTGTAAATAGTATCGGTTTCACTCAGCTAGGTCCAATTCGTCGAGCTTCAGACTTGTCAAGGTCAAACAAGTATGTGTCTTACTCGTCGAGGTATGAACCGTTGATGTTGAGACTTGTGCAGGTCGAAATAGTGTAGATTCAACTCGTCAATGTATAACTCATACAGGTTGAACTCGTATTGGTCTTCGACGTCGAGGTCTAACCCGCCGAGATCGAATTCATATGTATTTGGCCCATCGAGGTGTAAATCGTATCGGTTTCACTCAGCTAGGTCCAATTCGTCGAGCTTCAGACTTGTCAAGGTCATAGTAGTATGTGTCTTACTCGCCGAGGTCACACCCGTCGAGATTCAATTGGTATGGGTTTGGACCATCGAGATTCGAATTGTATAGGCTATGCTCGTATGGATCCAATTCGTCGAGATGTAGACTTGTCGAGGTCAAACTTGTACGGGTCTCACTCGTCGAGGTCGGATCCGTTGATGATGAGACTCGTGCAGGTCGAAATCGTGTAGATTCAACTCGTCAATGTTTAACTCATACAGGCTGAGCTAGTATCGGTCTTCGCCGTCGAGGTCTAACCCGTCGAGATTGAATTCATATGTATTTGGCCCATCGAGGTGTAAATCGTATCGGTTTCACTCAACTAGGTCCAATTCGTCGAGCTTCAGACTTGTCGAGGTCAAACAAGTATGTGTCTTACTCGTCGAGGTATGAACCGTTGATGATGAGACTCGTGCAGGTCGAAATAGTGTAGATTCAACTCGTCAATGTATAACTCATACAGGTTGAACTCGTATTGGTCTTCGACGTCGAGGTCTAACCCGTCGAGATTGAATTCATATGTATTTGGCCCATCGAGGTGTAAATCGTATCGGTTTCACTCAACTAGGTCCAATTCGTCGAGCTTCAGACTTGTCGAGGTCAAACAAGTATGTGTCTTACTCGTCGAGGTATGAACCGTTGATGTTGAGACTTGTGCAGGTCGAAATCGTGTAGATTCAACTCGTCAATGTTTAACTCATACAGGCTGAGCTAGTATCGGTCTTCGCCGTCGAGGTCTAACCCGTCGAGATTGAATTCATATGTATTTGGCCCATCGAGGTGTAAATCGTATCGGTTTCACTCAACTAGGTCCAATTCGTCGAGCTTCAGACTTGTCGAGGTCATAGTAGTAGGTGTCTTACTCGCCGAGGTCACACCCGTCGAGATTCAATTGGTATAGGTTTGGACCATCGAGATTCGAATTGTATAGGCTATGCTCGTATGGATCCAATTCGTCGAGATGTAGACTTGTCGAGGTCAAACAAGTATGTGTCTTACTCGTCGAGGTCGGATCCGTTGATGTTGAGACTCGTGCAGGTCGAAATCGTGTAGATTCAACTCGTCAATGTTTAACTCATACAGGCTGAGCTAGTATCGGTCTTCGCCGTCGAGGTCTAACCCGTCGAGATTGAATTCATATGTATTTGGCCCATCGAGGTGTAAATCGTATCGGTTTCACTCAACTAGGTCCAATTCGTCGAGCTTCAGACTTGTCGAGGTCAAACAAGTATGTGTCTTACTCGTCGAGGTATGAACCGTTGATGTTGAGACTTGTGCAGGTCGAAATAGTGTAGATTCAACTCGTCAATGTATAACTCATACAGGTTGAACTCGTATTGGTCTTCGACGTCGAGGTCTAACCCGCCGAGATCGAATTCATATGTATTTGGCCCATCGAGGTGTAAATCGTATCGGTTTCACTCAGCTAGGTCCAATTCGTCGAGCTTCAGACTTGTCAAGGTCATAGTAGTATGTGTCTTACTCGCCGAGGTCACACCCGTCGAGATTCAATTGGTATGGGTTTGGACCATCGAGATTCGAATTGTATAGGCTATGCTCGTATGGATCCAATTCGTCGAGATGTAGACTTGTCGAGGTCAAACTTGTACGGGTCTCACTCGTCGAGGTCGGATCCGTTGATGATGAGACTCGTGCAGGTCGAAATCGTGTAGATTCAACTCGTCAATGTTTAACTCATACAGGCTGAGCTAGTATCGGTCTTCGCCGTCGAGGTCTAACCCGTCGAGATTGAATTCATATGTATTTGGCCCATCGAGGTGTAAATCGTATCGGTTTCACTCAGCTAGGTCCAATTCGTCGAGCTTCAGACTTGTCAAGGTCAAAGTAGTATGTGTCTTACTCGCCGAGGTCACACCCGTCGAGATTCAATTGGTATGGGTTTGGCTCATCGAGATTCGAATTGTATAGGCTATGCTCGTATGGATCCAATTCGTCGAGATGTAGACTTGTCGAGGTCAAACTTGTACGGGTCTCACTCGTCGAGGTCGGATCCGTTGATGATGAGACTCGTGCAGGTCGAAATCGTGTAGATTCAACTCGTCAATGTTTAACTCATACAGGCTGAGCTAGTATCGGTCTTCGCTGTCGAGGTCTAACCCGTCGAGATCGAATTCATATGTATTTGGCCCATCGAGGTGTAAATCGTATCGGTTTCACTCAGCTAGGTCCAATATCGTCGAGCTTCAGACTTGTCAAGGTCAAAGTAGTATGTGTCTTACTCGCCGAGGTCACACCCGTCGAGAATCAATTGGTATGGGTTTGGCTCATCGAGATTCGAATTGTATAGGCTATGCTCGTATGGATCCAATTCGTCGAGCTTCAGACTTGTCGAGGTCAAACTTGTACGGGTCTCACTCGTCGAGGTATGAACCGTTGGTGTTGAGACTTGTGCAGGTCGAAATCGTGTAGATTCAACTCGTCAATGTTTAACTCATACAGGTTAAACTCGTATCGATCTTCGCCGTCGACGTCTAACCCGTCGAGATTGAATTCATATGTGTTTGGCCGATTGAGGTGTAAATCGTATCGGTTTCACTCAGCTAGGTCCAATTCGTCGAGCTTCAGACTTGTCAAGGTCAAAGTAGTATGTGTCTTACTCGCCGAGGTCACACCCGTCGAGAATCAATTGGTATGGGTTTGGCTCATCGAGATTCGAATTGTATAGGCTATGCTCGTATGGATCCAATTCGTCGAGCTTCAGACTTGTCGAGGTCAAACTTGTACGGGTCTCACTCGTCGAGGTATGAACCGTTGGTGTTGAGACTTGTGCAGGTCGAAATCGTGTAGATTCAACTCGTCAATGTTTAACTCATACAGGTTAAACTCGTATCGATCTTCGCCGTCGACGTCTAACCCGTCGAGATTGAATTCATATGTGTTTGGCCGATTGAGGTGTAAATCGTATCGGTTTCACTCAGCTAGGTCCAATATGTCGAGCTTCAAACTTGTCAAGGTCAAACAAGTATGTGTCTTACTCGTCGAGGTATGAACCGTTGATGTTGAGACTTGTGCAGGTCGAAATCGTGTAGATTCAACTCGTCAATGTATAACTCATACAGTTTGAGCTCGTATCGGTCTTCACCGTCGAGGTCTGACCCGTCGAGATCGAATTCATATGTGTTTGGCCGATTGAGGTGTAAATCGTATCGGTTTCACTCAGCTAGGTCCAATTCGTCGAGCTTCAGACTTGTCAAGGTCAAACAAGTATGTGTCTTACTCGTCGAGGTATGAACCGTTGATGTTGAGACTTGTGCAGGTCGAAATCGTGTAGATTCAACTCGTCAATGTATAACTCATACAGTTTGAGCTCGTATCGGTCTTCACCGTTGAGGTCTAACCCGTCGAGATCGAATTCATATGTATTTGAATTATCGAGGTGTAAATCGTATCGGATTCACTCATCTAGGTCCTATTCGTCTAGCAAAGACGGGGGTGGAACCGCTTACCGAGTCGACGTAACGTAGCGAAATTGGATAGTTGTATGATGAGGATGTCGATCAGCACATGGCGATCCTAACGGAAGTTGCTTCACCGACGGCCGAGATATCTTTAGTGGACATTCAAGTAGGCAACCCAGGAGAGCCACTGTCAAGTGATCAAGAGAAGTTGCGACAACTAATATGGGCACATCGCCATATGCTAATCGGCAAAGGTAATGCCCTACCCGCTGCGGCTCGTGGAGAAGTCTGTGATATTGATTTCTGAGGCGCTAAACCGATCGCACAGAGGATGCAACCGGCCGCTCCCAAATTTTGCGAGAAGCTAGCTGATCTGATCAAGGGACTATTGACGGCACAGATAATTCGCCCGTCCACTTCTCCGTGAGCATCACCGATCGTGGTGATCATAAAGAAGAATGGAGAAGATATTCGATTATGCATCGACTATAGACGAGTAAATCAGCTGACGAGATTGATTGTCCACCCCACGCTTTTGATCAGAGACTTTCTGCAAAATATTGATACATCCATGTGGTCTTGTTCCTTAGACATGGCAAGTGGTTTTTGGGTGGTGGAGATGACGGAGCGAGCCAGAGAAATTTCGGCGTATATTACACCATCAGGCCTGTTTGAATGGCTAAGGATGCCGTTTGGGTTGAAGAACGCACCGCAGATTTACCAACGACTGATTGGCAATGCGTTATATGGATATTTGAAGATTGGTACACGTCCAACTACGATCACTTCGGGATCACCAGATCTTATCGATGTGTTTACCGACGGGGAACCGGATTATGACTTGAAGACGTCGGTCCTTGTTCGAAGGTCATACATCGACGATATACTGATACCGGCCCCGTTGTGGGAATCTCTCTACCGTACAGTGAAAAGATTGTTGAACGTGTGTAATCAATTATCGATCAGTCTGGCTGAGAGCTTCTGGGTACGACGCAAGGTAGACTAACTGGGTTATCAAGAGTCTTTGGCTGGATTAGAAGCGAACCCAAAGGATCTAGGATCATTGGTAAACATACCATTTCCTCGCTCCTTACGGTCGATGCAATCGTTCCTAGGGAGCCTCGACTATTACAGTCGATTTATCGAAGACTTTTCATTGTACGCCTCAGTACTGTACGAATTACGAGAAACCTATTTTCATAAGATCCGTCGAGCGTATGACAACCCAAGGACTGTGGAGGTTGTGGGGCGAGCTCGGCTGTGTCATACTGCCCATAAAAGCGATCAGAAATTGCACACAATCCCTGAAGATGATCATTAATTGCATCCAATTGCTAGGGGCGATCAGGAATCACACTCAATTGCTGAGGTCTATCAGGAATCACACCCAATTGTTGGGGGCGATCAGGATCCGGAAGGCAGGAGTCTCTGGGAGAAATCAACGATCGCGTTCATTTTCTTGAAACCAAAGATAGAGACTACACCCATTTTAAAACACTTTGACCTAGATCGACCGCCAGTAATTGTGGTGTATGCCAGCAAGTGGGCTGTGTCGGCGGTATTGCTGCAGAAACATGAGGATGTGTACTGGCCGGTCACTTTTTCAAACCGTACACTGAAGCCCAACGAAGTTAACTATGGCATGGTGGAGAAGGAGGTACTAGCATTGCTGAGGATGCTAGGTATATGCTATACCATGTTGGTGTCTCGTGAGATCACCGTGCTGACGCGTTATTCAACCTTAGCCTGGTTGCTCCAATCTTCCAGATTCAATGGGAGATTGGGGCGATGGGCTACATTGTTATCAAATTGGACACTGGAGATCCGTCGATGTGAGAAGGGTGAAGATGAGATGCTGGGTACTCTGGCAGCGAGTATCACTTTTCGACAGGAAGTGGATGAGATGTTGATCGCGATTGCGCCAATGAAACAACCACGAGAAACGATCAGTATGCATCCACCTACGTTCGAAGAGGAAGAAAACATCTGGGTGGCTAGTTTTGATGGGTCTTCTAGAGTGAAGAGAAAATGCGGAGCATGAAGCGCGATCGTACGGAGATTAACAGGTAGGAAGGTCGTGGCTGCCGCGTCCGAGTTCGTCTCTGATCTAATTGTCAACGAAGCAGAGTATAGAGGACGACTTCTATGTTTTGATGTGATCACTGATCAGACCATGGGACAAGCGATCATTTGCAAGGATTCGAATTTGACGATCGGATAAATTCGTGGAGAGATCGATTGCAAGGCGTCAGGTATAAGACTGTTGAGACGTAAAGCGATGGAGAAACTCCGATCCTGGCCCAAGCATTATTTTCTATATGTGAAACGAGATTGGAACGGAAGCGCAGATTGATTGTCAAGTGAAGCTCTGCGGAAAGAGAAAGGTGGGATAGTGACGGATGACCAAGATCGCCAAGATCTCGTGACTCTGAATCGGCTGGACGAGTTGCTGTTACCCCGCATGTCAATCAAAAGGATGCAAGTAGCAGCAACTGCCCGTGATGCCGCACGACGACGTCATTCGCCAAAAATTGCCCAAGAAAATATCGTACAGCAGATACGAATAGAGCGGATTAAAACAAGCGCAAGATGAAGGGAGTTGGATCTCTAATCTGATCATCTATCTGACTGGGATTTATCCACGATTACATCAGCGGATGCAAAATCATGTGCCTTGATCGCGCCGGACTATGAGGTCGATCAGGATGGGTTGTTGCTTTTTTCCAGATCAGCCACAAAGTCAGAAGATCGCGTTGAGCTGGTTCGATTGGCTATCCCGGAGTTATTGCAGCAGGATTTTTTTCATCATTATCATACCTGATTGGAGGGCTGCCACCAGGATATAGGTCAAATCTACCAGCGGATCAGGGAGAAGTTTCACTGGAGAGGTCTTTATTGAAGTGTGCAACGGCATGTGGGAGAGTGTGTGGATTGTGAAACAGGTAAAGGACACCCCTGCAATCGAAGTGGATCGTCAGTTAACATACAAGCAGCGTACACTTTTCCGATTCTGGCGATGGATCATATTTCTTCGTTGCCGCGATCGCTCAAAGGGAACACGAAGCTGTTGATCTGGGTCGACCTGTTCTCTGGATATAAGGTTGCAAAGGCGAGTGCGTCTCGGACCGCGCAAACAATCGCGGAAAATGACGAAGAATGTGTATTTAGAAGGTTTGGCGCAAGTGAAGCAATTCGTCACGATTGAGAGCCAGGATTCATGTCTGATTTCTTTCGGGAGTTTAATCGTGTCGTAGGCCAGAAACAACGAGCTACTATGGCTTATAGGTCACAAGCAGACGGCACAGCAGAGCGCATGGTACAGACGTTAACTAGAGCGCTCTAGATGTATGTGTCGAACAAGAACCAGAGAGATTGGGATGGATATGCCGAAAGATTGACATACGCGGTCAACACCGCACATGATCGGATTCGCGGTAACACCCCATTTTATTTGATCCACGGTTGGGACCCCGATCAACTTTGGAAGCCACGTTACCTCTAGGGAGTACCATAGATCCACGACGATGGCGGTATGGCATACAACGACAATATCAACGGGAAGAGAGCAGTGGTGATTAATTGACTGGAGGAAGCAATTCAATATCGCGCCGATCAGCATAATCAGGATCGCGATCTGCTGGACATATGAAACGGATCGCAAGTCTGGCTATTTCTGGATCGCGTGAAGGAGGTGTACGCTCGGAAACTGGCACATATGTGGCACGGACTGTTCCGAGTGATCGACAAGTGCGGGGATCACGCGGTGAGATTGGGAACAGCAAGTACGCCCTACCAAGTCTTCCCAGTGGTTCACGTGTCGAAGCTGAAACTCGTACGACTGTTTTCTGGATCGACCGATGGAACAACTGATAATAAGCGAAGCGGATCGAGCTGACTTTGACGAAGCTTTATTACCAGAAGACAGTTGGGTAAGCGGTCTGGCAGAAGACGAGTTCGAAGTGTAGAGAATAACGGACATGCGATCAGGACGGCGGACACGTTATGGCAGGGTTCACCGACAGTTCAAAGTCTATTGGAAAGGATATGGGGATCCGTCGTGGGTGGACGAAGCCGACTTGAACTGTGGAGCGTTGATACAAGAATGGGATCGTGATCGTGTGCGGAAGAATCGGTTTGAAGTGATGCAGTCGCATGAAGAGGGGAATGCGGGTGAGTGAGGGTCAGGTCGCGGACTTGAGGTCACGTACAGGAAGGATGTATGGGAAGGTGGAAAGGCGGTAGATGTTGTGGGTATGGCAATCGAAGGTTTACCGACGTGATCGCGCAGGTGAAGGTCTGGCAGTATTTGATGATCGTCAGGGATCAGCATTGGTGAATTATAGGATAGATGGTGTCTTTGATCGCGAGCGACCGGAACTGTATATAACCTGATTGAGCATGGATAAATAGAAGAAGAAGAATGGAGACGATTTCAACAATGGATTACGAAGATTAAACGAAAGAGGAAATTGATGTTAACACGAGGTACTGGCCAAGCGAAAAGATGAGTGCGCAGTCAGATCGACACTGTGTGGCGACTGACGGCGCAGGGGACGACTGTGGTAAAGCGACTATGGAAATTCGCTGTAGAGGAACTGATCGCATTCCAGTTATGTCCGAGCCAGTTAACGGTTGGCGACCCGGTCCCACATCTGGTCAGATCGCGTCCATTGGACAGTCAGACTAAAATGGATATCAGATCGGGCAGGTTGGGACCTGCGATCTTGGGTCAAGGTATGAGGCGGAAGGTAACGTCGGCGATCAGTCGATCAAGAAGGGAACCGCGATCAGTAAGCGATCGAGATCGTGATCAGTGATCAGGTATGTGATCGCGATCAGACAAGCATATCAGGTGTGGTCCACGCAAGTACAAGATCGCTACCGTCTATAGAGAGCGACATGTGGCAAACGATGTCCAAGACATGGGGATAGGGATAGGGTTGTTGGGTTTGATTGGTTAACATTAAACAGAGTTCAATTTGCTTCAAAGTACACGTGTCGACTTCTCCTCCGGGTGGATCATTGGCCATCCGACGTCAAGGAAAGGTTTACATACTTTAATCAAGTGATATCCATGGATTGTTTGGCCAGGGATCAATATCTCTCAAAAAACACCCCAACTGCGACTGGACGCAGAAACCCTTGTGGTTGAGGACCCAAGATCGCGAGACGGCTCAAGTGGTCAGAAGGCTCGCGAATCAAGGTCTACATTTGGACGAGGCGATCTGTTACAGATCAGAGCGACTCATATCAAGCACCCCATAAGCATACAAGTGATCGCGTGACGAATTGCACGTGATCATACCAACCCCGATCGTGGTGTGAAGACTTCCACACCGAGATCGACCCTCGACCCCATCGCAAACACAGTCAAGTTTTCCGTTGACACAAGTCCACATGGAAGAGTACGACCCGCCCCACCGACGGGTACACAAGGTGAGGAAGGCTATCAAGAATACGGAATCGTAGTACCCCCTCCGTTAGTCGGTCATCCGGGTGCCAGTGGAGAGTTGGTATCGACTCCTCAAAAGAGCGATCACCATTCACCACAAATATATTCAAGTGTTTTCTTCGTTTGCTAACACCATAATATAACATGCACTGCAACTTTACCATAACATGATTGCGTCCGTCTTCCCTCTCATCTCGCGAGCCGTCGCCATGTCTTCCAACGGTCATATCGCTACCTTGTCCCGCCATCTGGTCCATCACCATCCTGTCACGACACCTGTCACTGTCGTTGCCTCGTCGCGCCATCTATCACCATCGTATCCTCGTCTCACCATCTGTCAAGTCGTTTGTGGACTCGACCAATCAGGTGTCACCGTCACGTGTTGTATCAGTTGAACCTGTAACATAACAATGACTGAGAAGACGTTTCTAAACAGGCATTTCTAACCCTTTGTTAGCCCTTAGCAGTAGTTAATGTGTGTTAGGGTTTGCAGTAAGTTTCGATAACACCATTCGCCACGAGGATATTTCGCTGACATCTATTAGTGTCGCTGTGATGCTACGGTACCCACCCCGCAACAGTTTCGTATCTGTATAAAGCAGGTAATGTATATATGCGGTTCTTTGTGTGATCCATAGAAGAACATTATTCCCGCAAGATGAACAGGATTCGAGGGACACCTTTAACTGCCTGATTTGCGAAGAAATAAACTGAATTGGTGTCTGTAGCGCGAGTGAATGGGTAAAAACAGCTTTTCCGACGACCATACAGGATAATGTCTATCTACTGAATCCGGAATGAAATTGGCCATCCTGTGTAATAATGCATTAGAAAAATCGACTGCAATCAGCACTTATCCCTAACGCTAACCTTGGCTGCAATAAATGTGTGGACCAATCAAAAGTATTTCCAGCAATCTCAACAGCTCTTCTAATTTAATATAGCAAAACCGGTGCTTAGACCAAACCCGGCGCTGACTGGAACTATAAAAGCTGTATTTTGACTAAACTGGACGCTGACCGGCTCAACGAAAGCGGTATTTTGACTAAACTGGACGCTGACCGGCTCAACGAAAGCGGTATTTAGACGAAACGTGGCGGTGGTCGGACCAATAGCCGCGGTATTTAGTCCTATCCGGGCGGCGGTCAGACTTGACCGGGCAGTGTCCTGCCCAATAAACTTTACACAAAACGAAGAAGAGGATTACGACTCATCAACAAAAAGAGTCGTATCCCCTTTGGGCAGAGTCGAGTACATCCACACCAAAAGACTGGCGATCCCACTGCATGTAATGGACACCTTCCTCCAGCTAGACGCGAGTGGCGTGTACGACGACCACGACCTGGCAATCAGTGCGCCCGTGGACCTCGAGACGCAGATCCAACGCCACGTAGTCGAGACGAGTCCGACCGGAACGCTGTTTGGAGACCACCTATACCCTCCTGTTGCGGCCGCAGAGGCGGTCGTCGACACAAGACACGAGCAGTTGAGGGCGACAAACTTGGACGCAGTAGCCCGTCGGAGGTATCTCGAGCGTGTTCTATCCATTGAGACTGAGATGCGAGAGGCCGATAAGGAGATCCAGCGGCGAATCGACGGTATGAAGCGCATTCTGGCGCTCGAAGATTGCAAGGAGCAGCTGTCGCAGTACATGGCACTTGAGCAGGAGGTCCGACGAGACGATGACGCCGTGGACATTGTGGAGGATTTACTGCAGTGCGCGGATCGCATGACGAAGGAGGAGGACAGCGAGGTGGCCACATTAGGCGCGTTCTTCTTCTTGTGCGACAAACAGCGGCATGGGGTACGGCAGAAGACGACCATGCTGCCAGTAGTAGTGGCCATGATGGAAGCTCTCAGTGGACGAGACCACAACACGTCGTCGTAATTGAGGGCGACACGTCGTCGTGATTGAGGGCGAGACGGAATCACAAGCTCTCGTTTCTGGATGTGAGGGACACTACTATGCCCCCCACTGAAAGAAATCACATTGACTCTCCTGCGGATTTGGACACTTGTAAAAGGCCCGGCCCTTGTTTGCTCCGTTCTTACACATCAGCAAGACGCCACGCAAGTTGCACCTACATACAGGTACCCCACTGTCACCTGCGCTGCTCTCTGAACGCAGCACTGAAGACGATGACGCGGGCTGCCGATGGTTCAGCTCCATTTCGTCTTTCCACTTAAAGTACCCGCAGCTCTCTGTTCCCTCGAGGCTGCAGGCATAAAACTCGCGGTTTTGGTTCGGACCAGCCTTTCTAGTTCTGCGCAAGACGCAAGTGACGCTGTGTCCGGAGCACCGCGGGGTGGTGTCCGACTGTGCCGCTGAGCTGCCAGATGTCTTTGTACTGTCATCCTTCCACTGGAAAAACCCGCAGCTGTTGTCGGTTTGGCCACGCCGGCAGGTATAGAACTGCCGGCCCTTGTTCACACCGTCTTTTATGACTGTTCGCTCGGCGCACGGTTCGTCGTGACCGGTACATTTCACCGCAGGGACATCGCTTGGGTCGGGCCCAGACACCCAAGCAAAGAAATTGCACTGCTCACTTTGAGGCAGCGGGCAGACATAAAACTTGCGTCCTACGTTCGGCCCCTCCCGGGTTACCTCTCGCTCGAGGCAAGGCAAGCTGTGATCAGCGCACCGAGGTGTGCTTGCGGGTATGCTTGGAGCAAGTTGTGATCGACCCTGCGCCTGGGAAAGACTCGGCGATTGGGGCGGACTTCGTTGGCTCGCTCGCCGTCCTATTCCGTTTGTGTGGTCGGTACTTCCACCAGCCGCTTGGCCTCCCAATGCTGGATTGGTACAGACAGAGCTTTGTGGTCTCTCTTGTGCCCGATAGGAAGGCATTGGTTCGCTTTCTGAAGCGGTTCGCTGCTCACTCCGTAGTGGTACTGCTTGGCCGCTCACAGCTTGGCCGAATTGTTCCGAAAAAGTCTGGTCCAGCACAGTAGCGCTACTGGTAACTTTCATGAAAATGCTTTTCATCTGCACACACGCAAATCAGTCGTGTCAGTAGGTTGCGTGCTCGAGTGGCACAAAACGGCGTTACCTGATCCATGCACGATTGCACCACTTGTTTTATGTGTTTCTGCCCTAGCGAAATTGCCTTGCAGTCGTTCTCCATCTACAACTCAAGCAAGATAGCGGTCAGTAAGCAGGCTCGCAAATTTTGCTCGATCAGACTTACTGCTGCACGAAGTTTAGGCTTTGCTAACTCGACACCCATGTGCTCGTACGATAACACCAGTGCCAGCCCCAACGTGGTGGGTTTAAACTGAGTGTCATTGTTCACCTTGACGACGTACTCGCGCTTCAAGATGGTTTTAATGTGCTCGGCAATTGTGGCATCAGTACCAATTCCGTTCGAATCCATCTTCGCGATCAAGTCGGCCTCTGACAAGAGAGGTGGCGGGTTCGTCTCCTTAGATAGCATTCCGACCATTGATGGCTGGAACACATCTCCCTGCTGATACACAGGAATCGCGGACGCGTTCCATTTCTCGTATTTATAGATATCCAAATAGTTACGTTCCTCCACCATGAGCCCGGATGCTGTAAAGTATTCTCCCAGCATTTTCGCCACGACGTTTGTCTGATAACCCTTGGCATCCCGACTACAGCATGCCAAGAAGTGTAAAACGACAAACTCATACACCTTTTTCTCGTTCGGATCTGACAACGTATTCATATCAACACATTTAGTCGGATGTATCGGCGGGTGTGCCTGATCATCCGAGTTTCCATGACGGGGCGCTTCGTATTTCCCTCCGTCTAAAAGCTCGCGTGTCACGTAATTTCCCCACTGGTGATGGTTTTCTTGCAGCCGAACTAAACCCATCAAATCCGTGCCTTCTTTGAACTTGCTCGTCTCCGTGCGCGGATAGCTCAACAAACCCTTATTGTACAAGCTTTCAGCTGCCTTCATAGTTGCTTCTGACGACATCCGCAACCATCGCGATGCCCGCTTCTGCAACTCCACTGTCGTAAGTGGCAGCGGCTTCCATTTCCAGGAAATTCGTTTGTCAACCGACTCGATAATTACTGCCTGGCTATCCATCAGGCACTCGTAGATGCACAAGCACGCCAAGCGGTCAAAAAGGTGCTCGCGCTTCCACTTGAAAGTCGTCATCGGTGCGTCCGGAAGATCGTTGTGCTGGTGCGTAACGCTGATGTAGTAAAATGTCTCTCGCTCAAAATTCTGAACCTTAAGAAATCGCTCCACTACAAAACCTAGCGTGGGAAATTGACACGGACCATAGCTAATCACACTCTTGTCTTGCTTCAATGTCGGAAACTTGCTCTGGATACGCATCGTCTGAAACCTTGTAAAAGCTGCGCCGATTCTCAAGTCGATTTCAGACCGAGCGTCTACGGCAAGCGATAGTTTTTCGTTGGGTTCCGACAAGTTTTGTATCGCATCGATAATGTCACGCGGGATCAGCGCCGAGAAACGGGCACGAAAGACGCGCATACGTCGGTTAGATTTTTCACAGATGCTTTTGACTTCGTATGCAATGTTTTCACCCTCTCGATCACAGTCCAGCCATAGCACCAGCCACTGCATTTGCCGATGTTAGTTCCTTGGCTGCGTCAGTTCATAACATCGTCGCGGTACCGCATAAGAATAGCGGCAAATCCATGTCCTATTGACTCTACCTGGCTCTGCTTGGCTTCTTTCAGTAGCGTCTGCTCGATCTTTTTCTGGATCTCGTCGTTGCGGATTCTCTTGGTCACTGGAGCAGTAAAAAGCTCCACTGGATCACACGAGTACCAGCTTCGGACACTCGCGTCAAAGTCCAGCTCCATCATGTGCCCCGTCACAGACGTGACGACCATCTGAACCTGTCGCCCTCGAATCTGATACGGGAAGTCAAACAGCGCGTTGTACTTGGAGAATCCGGCACGCTGCGGCAGATACAGCGGACAAAACAGCACCAGGCGTCGTCACGCTACGCACACAAAGAGTAGTATACACACAAGAAAGCGATAGACAAGCGGATACACAACGCACGCGCTGTGAGCGACCAGAGGACAGAATAGCGGCAATCTCTTTGGCCACCGACGGCTTCTCCGCGACGTTGAGCACCTTCATCCAGACGAACTGCGCACGCCGTTTTGGTTCGTGCTCTGATTGGTCGCGCATCAACCAATCAGTAGATCGCTGAAGCCAATCAAAACGACCGTCACTCTCTCTGTCAAAAAGACTTCCACGCTCTGTCAAAAAGACCGTCGCTCTCTGTCAAACTGACCGTCGCTCTCTGTCAAACTGACCGTCACTCTCTGTCAAAATGACCTTCACTCTGTCGCTCGCGTCATGACATCAAGTGGCTTTTTGAATGTGCGCAAGCCGGCGGGCGTGACGTCGCACCAGTGCGTGGGCGCCATACGTCGAGCACTCGGTACGAAGCAGGTGGGACACGGAGGGACGCTAGATCCAATGGCTACGGGCGTTCTCGCGGTCGCCGTGGGACGCGCCACGCGCTTCCTGCAGTTCCTGACGACGGAAAAGGAGTACCGAGGCGTGATCCGACTGGGCGTCACGACCGACTCGGACGACATTACGGGCGATGTGTTGACGCAACGTCCGGTTCCGTGGGTCACGGAGGAGAGCGTGCGCTCGGCTTTGCAGAGGTGCGGTCGATGGAGGGACGGGAGACGCGGCACCGACGTGGCCGTGTGATTGAGGAAAGAGCTGACGAACGATTGACTGGTTGCAGGTTCATTGGCTCTGTTGACCAAGTCCCTCCACGAGTGAGTGCGATCAAGAAAGATGGCGTGAGGATGTACAAATTGGCGAGGGCGAACAAGGCAAGAGGAGGATTGGCAGGAGGACGTGCATGAGGAAGAGGAGGGCGTAATGATGGGAGAGGAAGGAGCTGACGAGAAAATGAGCTGCTGTTTCTGTTTCTGCTGGCGTGTTGTCGTGATGTGCAGGTCTTTAGTATCACGCCGAGGCGAGTGCATATTGAGCGCATTGATGTTGAGACGTTTGCGCAGGGAGACTTTCCAGAGGTGCGTTGGTTCAGCGCGTGTGTTATCAGATACGTCTGTTGTTTGTGGTGAGTAAAGAGAAGCTAAGTGGTCAGTGACAGGTTGGAATTCGCGTGGAATGTGGGGGAGGCACGTACATTCGATCAATCGCACGTGAGTGCGGCGAGGCGTTGATTGTTCCGCCCGAGCACACGGACGTGCCCTACGACTTGCGCAATCCTGCTGGTGCGTTGTGTGCTGGAGGCACGCTAACTGAGTTGGAGAGGACTCGAAGTGGGGCCTTCACCATCGTCGATAGCCTCAGTTTGGATGAGATTAGAGCAAAAGTAGAGGTACGCGCACTGTTTGGCAGCTGCATGGAGTAGTGGCTTCGTGACACATTTTGCCTCTTGTTCACAACAGGAAGGAGAGACTCTGCTTCAACCGATTGAAAGCATGTTGCAGCATCTTCCATTTGCGAGATTGCCTCAGCATACAGTCCAGCGCTGGCTACATGGCGGCGTTGTGGCTGTCCCGGCAGACGACATTGACTTTGTAGACGACAAGCACTATGGCCTCATCAGTGGCAAGTCCATTCGCATTTACAGCCGCTCCTCGCCAAGACTGCTTGGCGTTGCACAAGTGGACCCGCAGACTCAGCGGAACGAGTTTGTACTTACAAAGCGTTTATTCATCTAATCAACTTTTCCCTTCTCACCAACTCAATCAATCGTGAGTCGGCGTAACGCTATGACTTTGCTGCACCAAGCTTTGCAACCCTGCAGCCAGAACTGCCGCGAACATATCTGGGTCCACCGACATCCCAGAGCCGTTGGACGCTTGGCGAGAAGGCTTTTCGTTCTGGGCGTTCTCGTACGCATATGCTGTCGCACCTGTTGGCTGTACCATGGTTCTCGCCTCGTCAAAGTCAGCCATCGACAGTGGACGCATCATAGGCGGCTCGGCCGGAGTAGCCTCGTCGTGAATCTGGGGCTTCTCGCTTTCAGCTAGTCGATTCTTTGCGGCTTTTCCTGCTGCCGCGCGGCAGTTGTCGATGTGTTCTCGAAGCGGAATCATTAGGGCGGCGCGACACAGTTCCTTCAGATCGCTTCCACTGTAGTACACCGTGTTACTGGCGAGATGGCTGAAGTCGACATTGTCATCCACTCGCTCCGTTTTCAGCTGCAGACGAAGGATCTTCTCACGCTGCGGCTGGTCAGGCAGTCCGATTTCAAATGTGCGAGGCATGCGACGAAGGAAGGCTGGGTCCACGTCACCTGGGCGATTGGTCGCACCCATGATAATAACACCAAAGCCACCGGTGTCTTCGTTGCTCATCTCAGTGAAGCCATCCCAAAGTGCCAAGAATTCCTGCAGCAACAGCACAGACGAGAAGTCAGATACCAGCAAGCTCTGCAGCCATCTTGCTCAATCGACGATGCTCACCGTTTTCATCGATGAAAAGGTGGGGTCCGATACACCGCCTCGCTTGCCCATGAACGAGTCGACCTCGTCAATGAATATGATGCACGGCGCCAATTTCCGAGCCAGCGAAAAAGCCGCGCGCACAAGCTTCTGCGACTCGCCAAACCACTTGCTCATGATCGTGCTAATCTTGAGATCGATGAAGAACGCGCCGGACTCTTTGGCGATAGCCTTCGCCAGCATGGTCTTACCTGTACCAGGCTTTCCGTAGAGCAAAATGCCTTTCGGAACTGTGAGCAGCTTCCCACGAGACGCAAAGAATTCGGGACTTCGAAGCGGCAGCACGACGAGATCGTGGATGTCGCGCTTTTGGCGCTCCAGGCCGCCAATGTCGTCAAACGACACGTCAATGTCTTGTGGGTCAACGATGTCGCCAGCAATAACGTTCTCAAAGTAGTTGGTGCTGAAGGCGCGGCGGCCCGTGCGCTGCAGTCGGTTCTTCAGCTTGGCTTGGCTGTCCTGGCCCTTGTTCCAGTCATCGAGCATGGGCTTTGCTTGCTGTGCACACAGAAGTCGCTGTGAGCTCACGAGAGACCTGACCATATGCAGACGAGAGACAACATGGGTACAAAAAAGGAGGAGAAGGAGAAGCAAAAGACCGTCACTTTGCCTTGTAGAGGTATTTGGACACTTGATACATGGTGTAGAGCATCAGGCCGTCCAGCACAAGACCGATCACCTCGTCCTTCGCAGACACGGCCTTGGACGGAGCTTGTGGCGCGCCGTTCGACGTCTCGGCACTTTTGCTGCCGCTGCCGCCCATGGTCGAGATGAGATGTTCAGTTGGAACTTTTACGCTGTGGTGGGTACATCGAGACAAAACCACTTTTGACCAAAAGAGTGTCAGCTATGACAGCTGCATACAATAATGGGACAATAATGGACAATATTGGGACAATAATGGACAATACTGGGACAATACTGGGACAATACTGGACAATATTGGGACAATAAGGGCTCCCGACCGTAGCTGCAATAATGGCTCCTAATCGTGGCACCTCCATCATCCAGCAAATTGATCCGACACAACACAATTGCTGCAAGACAAATGGCGCGCGTGAAGAAACCGCAGAGCTCGTACCTGTTCTTTTGCCATGAGAGGCGCCAGCAGGTGATGAGCGAACACCCGGGCGCCCGCATCGGCGACATCCAGAAGATCATTAGCGTGCAGTGGAAGGCGCTCACGGCCGAGGAGAAGGAGGTCTTTGTGCGGATGGCGGCCGACGACAAGGCACGGTATCAGCAGGAGCTACAGGACAAGGCAGAGGGCCACGAGGAGCTTTCGGGAGACGAGAAGGACGTGGACGAGCGGTGCGTGTGCCTGTTCCCACTGGGAAGAGTGCGGAAGATCGTGCAAAGCGACTCGGACGTGGGCAAGATCTCGAAGGACGCACTTGTTGCGATGGCAAAGGCAGCAGTACGGACGCTCGTGCACTACGTCGTAGGAGCGACGGGAAAATAATGGGCGACGGCTGCTGACACTCGTCTTGTTGCTGCATTGCTGCAGGAACTGTTTGCTCAATTTCTAGGCACCAAGAGCTACGAGCAGGCGCTGTACCGGAACAAGCGGCAGATCAAAGCGTCGGATGTGACGCGCACGATTCAGACGACGGCGTCGCTGGATTGGCTGCGTCTCGACTTCCCAGACGTGAAGCCCACGCAAGCCGATGGCAGTGCTGGGAGCAAAAAGGCAAAGACGGATCGGGATGAGAGCAAGAAAGCGGTGCCTGACACTGCGTCGTTCTTCCAGCCGAGGGCTGTTGGGGCGACGATCGGAGCAGCTGCAGCATCCGCTGAGTAGACGCGTGCACACGTGTGCACGAAGTCAGTGAAGCACCGCATGCTGTCTGTCGGGTTTGGGCTGGACAGAGCAAAGCGAAACTGGCAATCGGGACTCTATTTAATTGCTCGAGACAAAGCAAAGCTGCACACAGCAAGGACCGGAACAAGCAGCAGCAGTAGCAGCGATGCCCAGCCATGTGCCCGACTCCCTCTCTTCTTCTTCCCTTGACGCCTCCCTGTCTCGTGCATCTCTCTCGCCTAGAAAATGTCGTTCCAGTCATCAAACTCGTCGTCGTCGTCGTCTACCTCCTTCTGCTCGACGACTTCCTCGACCACCGGCTCCACGCGCGGGATGAGCCCCCGACGACCGGCAATCTTTGCGACCAGAGACCCCTCTGGAACGTTCGGCTCGACTCCATCCGGGAACGCAATGGCCTCCAGGTACACTTTGTCCCCCACGTGCAGCCCATTCACGTCGACCTGCAACGTCGTCGGCACGTCGTCTGTCGACACGGTGCACTCGAGCGCGTGGTAAATGTGGTTGATAAAGCCTCCGCGCTTGAGCCCGGGACTGCTCTCTTCGTTCAAGTACGTGATGGGGATCGACACGGTGCGTCCGGGTTTGTAGCGCAGAAAGTTGACGGCCAACGGCACGTCCGTGACGGGATCGAGCTGCACGTCCCGCATGTAGGCTTTGACCGGCGACTGGCCGTCCACTTGCACGTGGAACACCTGGTTCTCAATGGATGTCCAGAGCTGGCGGTGCATGCGCTCGAACGCGCGCGTGGGGAACGACACGAGCACGCGCTCATCCTCGCCGTCCTCGCCCTCGCCGTAGAGCACACCCGGCAGGAGGCCCTGTTTGCGCAGCCGGCGAGACGCGCGCGAGCCGTCCGCGTTGCGCACCAGCAGCTGCAGCAAGTCGGAGGGGCTGTCGTTCGTTGCAGTCGCAGTTGCTGCTGCTGCTGCTGCTGTAGTCGAGAAGCGCGAGAGCTGCCGCGCTGCAAGCCGCTGGAGCGCCGTCATCTTTAAAAGTTAACGGAGCCACTCACACCGAGTCGCGGGAGGTGGAAGGCAGAGGAGGTATTGCTAAGTAGAGGGGTTGTGCCAAGAGAGGAGTGGCGCGGAGCCTAGTCGACGAAAGGGGGTCGACTAGCTGCTGTCTCGTGTAAGTTGACAGGAGCAACCGATTAACCGCAACTCACAATGGTGTCAAATTGGTCCATTTTGCAGTTATGGTACTTCTTTTTTGCGATCGTGTTTTGAGCAATAGCTAGCGCGTTTTGGCATCTACACGAGCGTGTACTGCTCATACAGTAGCGCACGGATGCGGTAATAGTTCCGGGACAGCGTGCCCTCCATCACGATCTCGTTGTTCATCGCGCGCTTGAGCACGACGCCGTCATTGCAGACCAGCATCCCGCCACGGAATTTGGCCTGAAAGCCTGCCTTGCCCAGCACCTGCTTCATCACGTCCAGCTTCATCTTGCCATCGCTCAGCAAGATTGGGTCGTGCGTTGTCTGGCCGCCGTTTTCGTTGAGCGGCTGTAGCACTGGCACGGAACTATTCTCCGGCAGAGAGAGCTGACCAGTGACATAAGCGACTTCGTGGCCACCGACCTGTTCATCATCAGTACGACATTAGTCACCCTAGTCACCCTACGCTGTCAGCTCATCACCGTACCTTGCAGAACACTGCAGACGTGTACAACGACTCCTTCACGGACAGTTTGTACACGTTCGTGTCGGACTCGATATCAATGCACTCCATCACGTTTGGAGTAAACACGGCTTCGCACATCGGGATCGACGATTCCACAAACTTCTTGAGCTCGTTCGTCGTGGTCTCCGTGCCATGAACTAGAATGAGCTTCCGAGGCTTCACGTTGCCCAAACAGTTTCGGATGGCTCGACCGTCTGCGATCCCGTCAAAGTCGACTTGCGTAATGCGGGCCGCGATCTGAGTTCAGCAACACATGTGGTCAACAGCAGATGGATGCCACGAGGTGACATAGGCCGAGCTCTTACATTGACGACGACTTTGTTCGTCACGGTTTTGGTAGGTCGAGTTTCAACAGCAGCTTCCTCGTTGGCTTTGTCCATGTCCACGTCCCCGTCGGCATCCTCAATGAGGTTGCGACGAGCCTGACGGCTTGCCAACAAAGAAGCGTCCTTGTAGTCGTCAGGGTTGATGATCTATCGGCAGCAAGTGCATGTCAGGAAAGAGTCCCACAGGACATAATCATATTCTTCGCGCCAATTCGCCTACCTCTCCGTATTCGTCGTACTCGATCTTCGGTTCCACGGCAAAGAACATCGGATACCGAACTGATGCGAACTGTCCCAAGCCGACTTTGTAGGTACCTCGAAGCTGGACTGCAACTCGATAGTAAACATCAATACATCCACGCATCTTGGCCCTCATGACGCACCTTCTGGCTTTGTGGTGACCTCTTCTTCTGACTCAGATTCAAAGTCTTCGATCCCCATCATCATGTCTTCCATAGCTGCCTCTTCCATCTCCTTCGCTTTATTTTCTGCTTCCGTCCGAAGACGTTTCCGTTCCTTCACCTCATGCAGTGCAAGTTCCACTCCCTCCAGAAACACCTTCTGCGTCACTGTGCATGAGATGTGCTTTTCTGCTGATGGGTCTTTCGCGAGTGTCAGTACGCGATGTGCAAAAGATGTCTCCGGTGTAGTCGACGTGAAAATGATGCTATTCCGGGGACCAGGAGCCCAACGAATGAATATGTCTTTTGCGAAACCACATTCCAGATTCGGCGAAGTAGCCAAAACCACCTGGATTGTGCGACAAGAAAGTCAGTTTCGTGCTTCTAGACAGCTCGAATGAGACTATTACTACCTTCGGGCTTGGTAGGGCATCTAGTTCTTCCAGCGTGTGGACCAGATGAATATGCCTGAAACACAGAACAGCATCAGATATTCCGCTAGCCGCAACGCTTTTGTCCGAACAAATGTACACGTACGAGAATTGGAACGGATTTTGCCGACCGACGTCAAAGTTCTTTGCGATGCGGTCGTTGCACCACTCCAGCATTGCCTGTGCAGCCTTAGGAGTGTAGTAACTCATATCGTGAAGTAGCGCAATCGGATCACGTAACCTGCACAGCAACACCAATATGAGTCCATCGATTGCTCAGGCAGCGCCAGCAACATCACCACGCAAGTCTCAGCACTAACTTGTTGTGGATCCAGTACTGGTCCAGAACCCGCATCAGTTCCAACACGCGGCCAGAGCTATCGGTCGGAATCAGCACGTTTCCTCCATTCCGTACCGTCTTCAGAATCTCCATCATGATCTGCGCATAATGACACAATCGAATTCCCTTGGTCTCGATATCACACACCTACAGCAGCAAAAACCAAGCCAACCTTGCTATCTCGGTCCTTTAGCTTGGGCTGCTCTCGATGTAGATTCATCGAATCTGTAATGAGCAATGTGGGACGTCTGCAGATCACCAACAGCCAAGCCCAGACCACAAACAACAGCACAAAAACATGAGGTTGGGGCCGACACTCGTGCAGCACATTTTCAGCTGGATCTCACGTGAACGAGTCCAAGATCGTCTTCTGTAGCACGTGTTCCGAGCGGTGGTTGTAGTCTACAGCGTAGATGATATCGTCCTGGACCACAGCAGCACACATTCATCCGAGACAAGATCTCCATCAGCCGATATGTCTACACTTATGTCAACAGCAGTGCCACTTTGTCTCAAGCCCTCACCGTCTCCTTCATGATCCGCCACAACGCGCCGCCAATGAGATGCCCTGCTACATGCGGCGTAATCACAATGCCTTCCCCTGAGCTCGTGAGCGTCAGCTTCTCCGAGTACTTGAGCTGCTGGAACTTCTCAAACACCAAATCCACGTCGTCCAGGGAGAAGAGCGCAAAGTCGCTCTCGTGCTTCGTCTTGGCCTGAAACGCGTCGTACAGAGCGATTTGGCCCATGCGGTGCACTGGCAGTGTGCCATAAATAGGCGCGTTCAGCCCCCACTTGCCCATCGCGTACGGCAGCGCCCCCATGTGCGCCAGGTCCAAGTGCGATACCAGAACCAAGTCAATGCGGTCCACCACGCGCTGCAACGGCTTCAGAATCTCCACGTCGTACTCGTCTGTCCAGCCGCAGTCGAGCAAGATGCAGACGTCGTCGACTTCGAGCAGGTACGCGCAGCACGGGACGCTCGAGTGCACGCCGTAGAGAGGCGTGAAGGTGATCACGGCCATCGCTCGGATGCGGACGCTCGAACGAAAATACGCTTGGACTTGTTGGCGATAATAGTCGGCTTTCGGTGACAATTGTCGACCTTTGGTGGTATTTGCTAAGTTTTTGGTGGCATTTGTTGAGCTTTTGGTGATATTTGTCAGCTTTGGTGGTATTTGTCGGCTTTTGCTCTTGTGCTCTGTTTTAGGGGCTTACATTTGTCGAGTGAAGCGTTTCGCTCGACGACTGTGATGGTGTTTCGTGCTTCGAAAAAATTGCACGAACGTTGCTCGGCTAAGTAGCTCTTGTGCAAGATATAAACGACGAAATGCCGTGCTTTTACTTCGATAAGCTGTCTTCCGTGACGTTTTCACCTTCGGTAGGGTTTCGAATTGGGCAACCACCGACCTCGTTTCATGGCCACCAAGTGTTAGTTAGCTAGGTGTGTTGCCCATTCTGGCTTTTCTAGAGCGGGCAATACGACCCTTTAGAAGGAGATTTGTGCAAGACTGTCGTAGCATGAAAGGATGGACGCAGATACTATCGTCACTGATATTGTGATTTGTCGAGAAAGAAACACACTTACTCACAAGGCAAACAATCGTAACTTAGCTGCCGTGTGCGTTGCGAATATCGATTGAAGGTTGGGTGAAACTCGACAAGCAGCCCCGTGACTTTTCTCAGACACATCGAGAAAAGAGCAGGTACTGCGTAGGACGCAGATCTTTTTGGTTCTATTACAAGCTGAAGTCACAGAGGGTATAAGGTTTACAAGCTGCTGAGCTCAGGCAGGCTTCTGGGGGACTTGGCTGCGGGGAATCATTTGGCAAAAGCCACAACTGACATGAAAGGACGAGCCGCGAAGATAGTCGCTATATTCCAGCGCAACAGCCCAACACGCCGACTTACCTCGGCAATACACTTGTGTTGGTGCGTTGGAAGTGTATTATTACAAATTTCATAACTACTATAAACGCAACTGGTACCGCAAAGCGAGATATCAAGATGCGCAATTGTTAATAAGTACCAATCAACCAACTAAGAGCGATGCGGTCATCCGTTTGGAACAAGCGTGCGACAGGGTCTTAGCAAACATTGGATGATTGTTGTGCACCGAGCCAGACCAAGCGAGAGCAAACGACATCGATGTAAAAGAAGATGTAGAACGAGCACTTGAGTACGACGACTTCGAGAAAAAGGACCAAGAGATGGGGGTCTAAACAAAAAAATGAGCCGGGTGATACGATAGATAAGTACGCGTGTTACACATAGGGCGTGTTACACATAGGGCGTGTAAGTTACGCACATGCTATTGAGTAGCTACGTGAAAGCCGAACCTGGAGAGAATGAAGAAGAAGATCAGGAGGTAACTACATTCGGCTATCTTTCTGGTCGCGGCGAAGTTCACTACGGCTCCAGCGAATCGTGTCATGTTTCGAATCGCTAAAGAAATGAAGAAAAAAGTAAATGTATTCAAAGTATTCGACATCGAACGATCTACCGTAAGCAAAGTGGATCGAGTGGTGTAATACACACCGATCCAATGCATCGCAATCTCATCTTAAATTACGGATCGCGGGTCAGGTTGTGTAAGCACATCAACAACTGTTTCGCGAACTCCCACTTGATCGCGGATCGCTGTGTTATAATCCTCGTTTATATCCATCACACCTCGACACCAGGTGGAAAATTCGATTCCATCAACCGGCGCACACGAAAGGAACGAACGCGACAAAACTAGTGCGACCACTTTAGCCATTCATTTGCCAGATCGGACCGAGCCGAAGCGCGATTTATGCTTTCGTTGCAGAATAACTCATTCACTTTACCACAACCTCGCTTTGTGGAAGCCGTGTACAAGGCCGGTAGTTGGACATGTTGCTCGACGTCGTCGTCGACGCGCTAAGTGCCGTGGTAGATATTTCCACGATTCGAGCAGCATCCGCCTGGGCCCATATTTGAACTATGACGGATCTGGAGCCTCCTGGTCTAGAATTGACTCGAGAACCTCCATCGAAGAATAGCAGAAATTGTTCAGCTGGCGAATAATGGTGCATGGTCAGTAAGCGTAACGGTGACTCGGGTACTTGCAAAACATCACCCGCCATATAGCACAATAATAGACGGTATAGCCCTTCAGTTTTCCGCGCCTCGAAACTCGTGATCGGTTGTGCCCGACTCAACGAGGACCCTGAAGACTTAGTTGTCGCGTGCGGCAACACATTGTAGAAGCCGCTGCTTGAGACACACCGTCATGATCAATTGCATCTTTTATCGAGGATTCCGTCGCACGTATCTTCATTAGTAATTGGTCATGAGCTAGATTGAGAAAGAGGCGAGGGATATCACGTTATTTTACAGTGACGTAGGTCGAGGATCCACTCGGTTTTGGTCTTTGCTAATGCAACTACGCAGAGGCTGCGAAATCGCTTGGTCTTGATCTTTTGATTGCTTACATGCTTACAGTAGACACCCTTGATTACATAAGAGTCGAATCCGTGATCTTACAGTGATAAACAAAGGTGCGTTTCCACTCAGTCCAGCGGATAGGGCCCACACGCATCATTTTTTGCCATGCCGATGTAGCACCATCTTCACGTAAGCGAGGGTAAGAAGGTTCAACACCAGTAGGCCGTATAGCTTGAATGCGATTGATCGCAACATGCACTCACAATACGAGATATGGTAATCTCATGAACTTGATGCCACTCGCCTCGATATTGCAATGGGCGAGGCTGAGCTATAAAGATCCCTCGATGGTCTTTACACCGCTTACGATAATTGCCAAGGTTGTGATGAGCGACGAAGCGGTAGACTTACCCCCGTCATGAATACGTGCTTGTGGACGGACGGACAGACATCGATACTATCAAAGTATGCATACGTCCACGATTTGATAGTAGACAAGATGGTATCAGGAAACGCTATGTCGATGCCCAGATGTTGTACCGCAAAGCAGGTAAGTACATGCCCGAGATGTTGCAAATCCATAGTTCTCCATGATCATGACCTGTAGTCGGTAAGCTTGCCAAGATGGATCGTATCGAAATTCATTCTTTCTGGTCATTACTGTTGCATTGCCGCAGATAGCGACTCGCTTAAAGGACATGGTCTCAGAGCGTCACGCATACAATGTTGTTTTATACGCGACGTTCGCTATTCCAGAAGTGTGCGAGCCATCACAAGCGGAAAGGTACTCGCCACACTATCCACATTCAGTCGATTGTTGCATAATATTGATGGTTGTGTGTGAATTGTAGCGTTGCGAGCTCTACACCCACCGATCAATGATCTCGTGCCAAAGGTAGGCAGTGTCCCATAACTCTTGGTACAAATCATCATATAAAGTTGCTGCATCCACACATTGGAGGCACACATAACTTGTGCAAAGAAAGTCTGGCAAGTTTGTATGTAAAGATGCATCACTACGCATTCAGGAGCCACACACACATCGTATGCAAAGAGGATGGCAAGCAAGCACCAGAAGGATTTGTACTGATTACTATACGAAGTTTATTCTCCGGTATGTACTTCAATGAACCACCAGTAGTGCCAGTAGTGCTCGATAGTTGCTCCTGCTAGCTACAACTCACCAGCAAAGCAGTAGTATGTGACAGAATTCGACCACTAAGCGAATGCAAACTCGTTATTCGATGTGCATGCTACAGCGTTACAACCCAGATGTTGATGTACAGTGCATTTGTCTTCACATCATTGAGCTTTTCTTGAGCGGCAGTGATGACCTCTGCGGCTCAGCTCCCTTTTTGACCGAGCTATCCTCAACCCTCTTCCTTCCCCATTTTTCAGCTGATGCAAGACGTGTCACCTAGCATTGTCAAAACAGGTCTTCACTTTCGGTCTTCGTTGCTTGCCTCCGTTCGCATCGAGGATTGATCAACGTTTCGACATCTACGCGTAGTATACGATTATGCAAACCAGAGCGACGCGTTCAACCCGAATCCTGTCGTCCACAACGTTTGCAGCAACCTGATCTACTTCAACTTGAAACGAATACGAGATCTGCAATGGGTTGGGAACAGATAGATCATTCTACTGTATCATCGATCGATGCGTTACGAGCCGGCAAACCATAAGCGTGTCGTAATGTGACCTGTTCTCACTTGTGGATATGAGAGAAGGCTCGACATGGTTGTACATTATTTTTCATATACAGTTTCCTCTCTGTCAGCATGCTGCAATGCGTGCAGCTGTGTTGTCCTGCTCAATATGTGCAAGTGGTTACCGGGTGGTTGAGCATCTCCATCCCTTATTGGGTACGTAAAATCTGGCCAAGCCGACGATATGAGGAAACCGGGTGAAACAAAATGAATGACATCATCCAGTCTTCTGCAGAAATACAGCATGTATGAAGAACATGTAATGCGATAATTCGTTTTGTTGCATCTAACTGTGGGAGCAAAAGCAGATGCACGAGCTGCGAAGGAACATCGACACCGGTGCACTGTATGGTGTGTTGACTTTGACATACCATTTGCGTCAAGGGACTGCAGGGAAGGCATGGCTCGTGCTGTTCAATTAGCGAACCGACTATACACCTCGAAGGGACGACAACACTAGCGTATTCTGCTTGCCAGCAAGAGCAAGTACTTGATTCTCGTCATCTTTGGACGTACCTGTACATTCCTGGCCTTACATTGGCATAGCGACTACAACCCGTTGTTCACCACTGCAAGTTGGAATGGACTTCACCTTATTGGTTCACCCTCGCACACACACGTTCACCTCCTACAACTCCCCGAGCGCCGATTCTACCAGAAGACATCAACCTTCGCTTCCCCTGTTAAAACACACCTGACATCGAAGGTCATCGCCTCGTGTTCACATCCTTTTGCTGCCTTGTGCTGCGCAAGCCCACAGCACAGTAGGTTTTCTTCGCCATCTCGATCAGCATGGCATCAAACCTCTACCTCTGCCCCAAGCAGCGTCAACAAAGCGACTTACTCGTCTATCCACTACCACCTTTCACCACCCACTTGCCCCTACGAAACTCTGTCGTCCTGTATCTCGTCCATCTCGCCCACCCCAAACTACTCTTCGTCGCCTCCAACAGGTGGTGCCTGAGCGTCTTTGCGCGTGGACCACACTATCTTCCGCGTGCCAGTCAAATATGCGGCCGTGGCTTGCACCTCGCTCGATGGCGTCCCTGGGCCGGTCGTTGCGCGTCTTTTCGGTGCGTCAAGCCGTGCAACTCGAATCCCAAGTGCTGGCGAAGCTGCGTGGCGTGTCGGATGGGTTGGGGATAGGCGACATCGTGTCCTCTGGCCGTGTCAAGGTGCGGTGCGACCCGTCTGCTGTGACCCGTCTATTGATTCGAGGAGCTCACTTGATGTCGTATAGGACCTAAGCGTGACACCTGAGACGGGGCAAGTTGCGTGCAAGATCGAGATGCCATCACCGGTGCTGAAGGAGCTAGCCGAGCAGGTCTTATCTTGGCTGCTGGAACAGCTATAACTCCCTCATTCCTCGACTCACTTTTGTTTGATACGATCAATGTATGCACCGACGATCAGTGGCGACACGAGGCCAAATTTGCAGTGAACGAGCTGGCGTGGGTCCAGGCGACAGACTTCGAGATCACTAAGCCACGACCGCGCAATGCTCGAGCTGGACGCTTGTCGTCGCTGGCCCACGTGTCGGACATCATTGCAGTGTCAAGTTGCAAAGGCGGCGTCGGAAAATCCACGGTAGCAGTGAATTTAGCATTCAGGTAGAGTGGATATAGTGATGCCATAGATGAGAGGCCGCTGGGTTGATGGTTGGAATTGGCTATCTACTGCGCGATAGTCTGGCCAAGCGCGGTGCTCGAGTGGGTATTTTGGATGCGGACATTTACGGGCCAAGTCTACCCACTATGATCTCCCCCGTAGACTGCACCATTCGTCCGTCGAGAAAGGTCAAGCACTTTGTCGAGCCAGTGGAGTACGAGGGTGTCAAGTGCATGTCATTCGGCTTTGTGAACCAGCGTGCCGCTCCGGGGGCTGGAGGTAGGATCTCGGTTGCGATTCTGCGGCTGCTTCAGCTGGATCTATCAACATTTGATGGATATTGTTGTCGTGTATGTGCGCTGGTGAAACAGGCGTCGGAGCTGCCGTGATGCGCGGCCCCATGGTCTCAAAACTGATTGATCAGCTCGTTCTTGGGACAGAATGGGGTAACCTGGACTACTTGGTGGTGGACATGCCTCCAGGAACGGGGGACATCCAGATCTCCCTCTCGCAGCAAATGGCTATATCAGCTGCAGTCGTCGTGACCACACCGCAGCGACTCAGGTACGGCATGCTCTACTTTCTGGGCGGTGCACGGGTATATGAATACTGTTCTATCTTGCTCAGCTTTGTCGACGTGGAGAAAGGGATTGCAATGTTTGATGACTTGAAGGTAGGTCAGTCGATACAAAGGCGTATTGTTGTCGTTGCCGCTAAGACCACAGTGGTGCTTGTTTAGGTGAAAACAGCTGCTGTGGTGGAGAACATGTCCTACTTCGACTGCTCGCATGGGCAACGTCACTACCCATTTGGTCAGTAGCCATTGGCAGTGTTGAGGACATGAGTCGGTGATTTAGACTTTATTTTGCAGGCCCGGGCCATACACAGGAGCTTGTCGATAAGTACAATATGAAAAACCTGTTCAAGCTACCTATTGCGGAGCAATTCAGTTCATCGGGTGATTCTGGACGGTGCGTACATCATCAATGACGCAGAGCGTACATGTGTTGACGTACGATCTGGTTTTGTCTCTCTTTGGCTGCAGCCCCTTTGTACTATCAGGACTGTATTCAGAGGAGGAACAAACTTACGATTTGCTCGCAACCACAGTAAGTGGATGCCAAATTTTATTTAGCTGAGCTGGCTTTGACAAATTACCGCTTGTTAGGTGGCGAAGGAACTTGTAGTACTGAAACACAACATGCGCCTGGCGCCGGAACTTCTGTATGATAAGAATCGCGGCATTGTGCTTCGTTTGTACAGTCTAAACGAGGCAAAGGAAGCCGTGCTTCACCCGGCTGACCTTCGAGCTCGGTAGGCCAACCTGAGCTGGCATTGTGCCTCGTTACCAACATGTTGACTGACGGCTGACTGCTTGATCCGTGACAGCTGCCGGTGCGCTCAATGCGTCGGCGAGTTTACTGGAGAGCAGGTGCGTTTATCTGCTCAGCCTCGCGCTGTGCATAGGATGTGGCTGGGCTTAACATGCATGCTTGGGCGCAGCTTTTGGACCCAGCGACCATTCCAGACAATATCGTTCCCACTGCGGTCGAGCGGAAGGTTTGTCAACCGTACACAGGCTTATTCAAGAACACCTTCTGACTGCATTTTCTGTACCAGGGCAATTATGCGTTTGCGGTCAAATGGAGTGACGGTCACATATCATCGCTTTACACTTACGACGCACTCACGGCACTAATTACTGAGCTTACGTCGACGACAGCGGAAGAGTCGTAGGTGGTAAATAGATTGTGAAAATGATCGACGTGCTTTTCTTTACGAAGTGATGAAAGGTTTAGGACTCCGCCTTGTCTGCATCGTTCTATAGGCTGCAGCGTAGCTGATAATGTTGATACTCTTCTAACGTTTGCCGCTGAAGTGTGCGTAAAACCAAACTCCATGTAGCCACGATGATGAGTGCATCTATCACAGCAGATGACCCGGACAGCCACAACACACCGTACCCGTCGACCGAGGTGCAAATGGCGCGCTGTTAGGATCGTGTGGAAATCGTACTAGCAGAGCATCGAGGTGAGAACGAAACTGGGTATCCGTTCGTAAGCAAGTCTTAGTTTCTCATCAATGTCTAGCAAATATTGCGTTTGCAAATGTGTTCGCGTGTCAACATTGCACTCAAGTTTTGCCGGCGACCAATGTCCATATGTCACGGGACAAACTACAATCAGAAGCAAAAATGATCGTGCGCGCCGACGGTATCCTTACTTCATCCCATAAGCGGAGTATTGTAAAGAGTCACAAGTTGAACTGTGTGGAATATCCGAGGATGCCCGGCTTAACTTGTCTTCTTACTCGAGGGTTCCGTGCTTCGACTGTCGCTCGCCTTTTCCCGTTCGAGCGTGATTGCACGGCTCGCTACGCACTTTCCTGTATGAGCATCGCATAGAAATACGGGAGTGCACCGCGCTGCGCAGGATATGGCTGTAATTTTATCGCCTCGATGTTGCCGGCCGGCCAAAGCTTGTCAAAGACTTGGTAGAGAGCCTTGCAGCTAGTACAGCCAAGTTGCAGGCGGCCTACTTTCCGTGGTAAGACACGGTGTTAGAAAGTACCGTTTTCTGACAGGTTGTGACGGTTCTGAGGTTTAAGTGCAAGACCTATTTCGGGCAAGTTCTGACCTCACCTGATTAGCTGTTTAGTGAAACTTGCCAGATGGGGCGAGGAGCTACGGTCGCCACGTCGGATCATCAGGGTCTTATGACATGCGCGACGAGGCGATGCGGACGCCACGTGGGACCACCATCAGATGATGGGCGGACTATCACCTTATGGCGGCAGAATGACCGCAACTACAACACTTGGCGCAATCGCTACTGCTTGCGGCTGTTCGGATGATCACCTCTTGCGCAGTAATCTTCCCTATGTTGTGTGTGTTTGTGGTTCGCTCTTGCAGCTCCCGGAGTTGTAGAGAGCGCGCTGTAGAGCACATGGAATTGCTACAAGCTCATAGTGTGCTTCACAGATGGTTGGTTCCACACTGCGTTGCACGACATGTCGGATCGCTTGTTTTGTCAGTTAGTCATATGCCGAGCGTGCCTCAGAGTTTATGGAGATCATAGGGCACGCGATTTTCTCCCGAGATCGAAAAACAGGCGGCTCTTTGCTCTGATATGTTGCTCGCTTTTTACATGTCGTGGAATGGCAAACAGCAAGTACACACTGATGTCGAAAAAGCGTCTTGGCCAGCAGGCAATTATTGGTAAGGTCACTAACGTGCGAGAGTCACCGCCTATCGCGCATTACTGTTCTATACGAATGCGCGACGTATCGAACAGTAATGCGCGACGTGACGAACGTAAGGGCGATAGGCGATTTGTAATGCACGACGTGACGATTGGTAATGCTCGACTAGGCTGTCAACGAATTTAGTGGGCCTGAAGGTATTCGACGAGATTGCGAACTAGGGAACTAAACACGTCCACTTTGCATTTTACCATCAAGTGTCCAACCGCCTTCTTCTTCTTACATCACATCGCACCGAAGCCGTGCGTTTCTCCGTGCAGCACTTACAGTCCTATATTCATTGTGCAGCTCTTCCGCTAGTAGACGTGACGACAAGCAGAGTAGCGATGAAGACCGACGTGTTCGTGTGTGCCGCTCTGTTCGCAGCAGCAGTAGCCCAAGGCCAAAAAATGCCCGAGGGTACAGCACAGCAGGACGATGTTTCCAGTTCAACTCCGAAACCGACACGGTGGGCAGAGGTGACAATAGGTTGCGACCAAGTGAAGCCGTTTGCTCAGCGGAAGGCCGAGACAGTCTCCGATAAAGCGTCCGTCAAGTTCAAACCACAGTTCAGCACTGATAACGGATGCCAACCGTATCCCGCTGTGAATGAAGCGGGCGAGACCAGCGGCGGTTTGGTGCTGAGACCTACAATTGACGGCGGTTTGGAGCTGGCTGGATCTGGTGGTGAGGGATGCCAGGGATCTCCCTATGGGTCTCAAATTTACGCGCGTTCAACTTGGTACGAGGGCATATGGGCCATCCTGTATACATGGTATCTACTGAAAGACGAGACAGAACTTTCACACCAGGTTCGTGTTTGGGTGCACCTTGTCGTTTGGGTAAACAACCCTGCCGTAACAAACTCAACGATTCGAGCGGTGACAATGCAGGGTGGAACCACCAAAGTGCCATCTGGCGATGAACTGAAGGACGGGGTGGGCGTCAAAGTCAAGCATGTGTGGGACGAAAAAAACCTTGGCCGCATGCCTCAATTCACTACTGAAGACGGCAAAGAGCAGGATCTGATCACGTGGGACCAGTTGTCGGAAAATGCCCGTTCTGCATTAAACGAGGTCCTCTGGGGCGAGTTACCTCCCTGGGCGCCTTCGTCGAAGATGCCCCTCAGCGACGACGAGTTTGAGTCGCACTTGAAACAGTCTTGGCCTTTCAGGAAAAAGAACTGATGCGCTGGACGTAGCTAGCGTCATTGTAAGTTGCGGGTACGCGAGGATTTTTCACCCGGCATCGACAGGATCTGCGCTTCTGCTAAGGGCCTTCAAAAGTCCGTTTGTATTGCTGACTCACATCGTAGACGGGCTGGAGACTTCATTCGTATGTGGATTACTTTGGTAATAGATGTTTGGTAGTGGCGGTCGATCTTGAGACGTTGTGGTTCTTTTCCATCTCAGCTGCCACGGGTCTATCGTGACGTTGACTTGCAACTTCCAAGCGGTGGACAACAAGGCAATACATCGAGCAAGCAGAGGTCGCTGCTCAAGAACGATACGGGCTTAGGTCACAAGTCCGATCGCCAATGCGTGTGTGTAGATGTTGGTGACACATCGCAACACGTCACCTGTAACGGTGTTACACGTCGACTGATAGTCGACAATAGGTGTGGTGCGCACAAGGGATGGGATCTCCTTTAAAGTTATATTAGAACACAGTATCAATTGTTGAAGACTGATGTCTGTCAACCATCGATTACGAGATCTTTTGAGAGTTTTTTTAGGATATTAGCGAGTAGGTTAATTGCGTTGTTCTATAATGTTCTTTTAGGTTAAAAGAAGAAATGAAGTTCAGTTCACATTTTGATCCGAAAGACACGTGCCTCTCTGAGGCGCCTTGTGATCGTTTGAGGAGGTAGAAACGCCTTGATAAGGCAGCTACCCCTTGTGCACTCTGTGCGTCGATTCTTTGAAACGTTTGGTCCCCCTGGAACAAGGACCGTAAGCTCTCTGAGATTGTTGACTCTTTGAGTCGGGTTCTCTGAGCCAAATCTTAAGCTCTCTGAGCAGTTTGACTCACTGAGTCGGGTTCATAGAACCTTTAGCTGCTCGTTGAGCGTTAAAGTCTTCCTATGACTAAAGGATCTGTGTAGCTCCTCAACACTTGGTAGCACTTTTAGTCAATCTACGCTTGAGTCTGTAAAGACTGATCCTCTGTGAGGATTAAGCAATCCATACCCCTAGCTGAGGCCCAGAAGATCGCGCTTGATAAGGTGACCGCGGCCGTAGGCCCTGGATATGTGGAGTTTCCAGCTGCGCAGGATCCGATGTGCTAAATGCACGAGTCGAGACCTTCGTGCAGTATGAAACTGCCTTTCTAGGGCAGGTTTAAAATCAAGTAGCGTCGGCTATACCAACACGCTACGTGGCGATGCCAGAAGAAGAGGCTAAGCCTCGTTCCCTTCGGGTGAACGAAACATTACCCCGGGAAGGAGGGGGGAAACCTCACCCTCTGGATCCGTGAGATTGATTATTCCATGAGGTATGGCTTTATCTCACTGGAGTACCAGCGGGTCTCGCTGGCTGATTCCAAATCTCGATAGAAGAGCAATAGAGTGGGCTCTGACGAGCAACACGTCTGTCGACTTGGCTTTTCCCACATGAGATTTGCTCAAGCTAGACCCTTTGCAAGTTTCTCGCCGCCTAACCAGGCTTATCGTGTGCGCTCACGCTTCTTGTCTACCCGTCAGGGTAAGAATGAGTCAACGGACTATGTCCAAGAGTTGAGAACTCTGATGGATGCGATGCAGTCTGACCCTATCCCTGAGACAGTATGTGTGACTATCTTCATGGAAGGTCTTCTCAATGGCGTTGCCAGGACCGAAGTCTTTCGGGTCCATCCCTCTACTTTTGAAGAAGCTGTTACCATCACTCTGAATGCTAAGCACAACTTTAAGTCGACCATACTTGGTTGGAATGGGTACAACCCAAACTTTGCGAGGTCAGCCTCAGCAAATACTTCGGCTTACTGTAAGCCGGAACCAATGGATCTCAGCCATGCTGAAGATGAAGGTGAATCGGAGCTTCATGTTGCAGAGCAACGACAGGAAGTGAGACGCTGTTACATGTGCGGAAGCACTAAACACTTGAGTCCCCACTTGGCTTTTGCGTAAGCAACAACCGACTCCTATAAGTCGAAACCCCGGCCTCAACCAGAAATCTGGTATGGCACGAGGAACTGCCGACACCCAGTAGGAGCGGGGCGCCCTACTGAAGAAGAACTAGGTTCTGTTGCTTCTCTACGAGGTAGAGTGAAACAGGGCTTAGCCCACAGAGCTCTGTGCCAGCCAGCACAGAGCGTGGATACAAGCCTGTCTTGTTAGTCGCTGAGGTGACAGTTAAAGGCTTTTAGAAGCAGTGGTTGATTTTAATCGATTGAGGATCATCATGTAATTATGCTCGACGTCGTTCATTTGAGGGGGGTCAGCGATACGCTGAAGCGCTCAAAGCGCATGAAGGTGATTCGATCACCGTTCGTTTAGCAACTGGTAGTCACGTCACAGTGCCTAAAGTTCCGATGATCTTAAGTGTGAGGTATCCAAACTTTTGACAGCATTGAACGCTGCCTTGTCCTCGATTTAGATTCGAGATATAATCTCATCCTTGGTATGGCTTGACTTGAACGCCATGAGCCATGGATTGATTGGAGGTCTAAGACCGTAGGCGCATCGCGCAATGTTCCTTGTGAAGCTTTGGAGAGTCATGAACCCACCTTCGCTAGGCAAAAAAGCGCTATTGGAGCGAGCCATTGACGGAAGATGCCAATGTGCTGGACATTGGTATTTCAGAGTTAATTAACTCCAATGTTAATGACATAAAGATGGAGCGGAGCTCTTTCGCCGTATGTGAAGATGATTGTACTCCGTTCAGTTGTACTCGCTGTGTTAATGAGTCACTACATGCTTTAGGAATGGTTGGCCTAGGGACGAGACATCAAGAATGTAATTTCTCTGATGTGAGTGGGGTGGCACGAGAAATTACACCGAGTGAGGGCGGCCGAGGTGGCACCCCACTGAAGGTCTGTAATGACATTGTTGGTGAGAAGCCAGAGCATGCAGGGATATGCCTAAATAATGTACGTGAAGTGGTACGTGTAAATCCACTGAGTGAAGTGTTCGAGTTACGTAACACTTCACCAGATGTGGTTCAAGACATGAGCTCTCGTATAGAGCGTGCTAAGATAAATAGCAACCACGGAGATTCTACTGTACCGGCCTCTAAGAGACGTAAGGTTTCTTTGAGGAAACAATCTGAGCGTAGGGTGGCAACTGGTAAGCGCCCAACGTCTAAGAAGTCACGAAGTGATAATAGTAATAATACACTATATACACTTGTCAATGGGTTGACTGGCCATGTTGATGGCGACATCCGCCTTGAGTCTCTTCTTTTCTTGGATACACTCTTTGACCTAGACGAAATGTATGACGGCGAATTTAGCCAAGCCTTGCAGGCAGGAGAATTATCCGAGTTAGTGGTCATTCGGACCGACGTTAAATTGAAAATATCCTATTTATTAGACGAGTCTGTCCTTGAGGACACAAAGGCGGCATTGGATGCCCGTAGCGGATCTTCGATCCTTTAGGATCCTCTTGATCCGTTCTATCCTTTAGTAAAGGAATTTCGTGACATAATGTGTCACGACCCGCCGTCCGTCTTACCTCCCGATAGAGATGTTCGTCATGAAATTGACTTGGTTCCTGGAACGAAATACTGCCTAATACGGCAGTGGACTTTACCGAAAAAACAGTTTGACATCATTGACGACTTCTTTCGTGAAAGCACGCGGCTGGTATGGTACGTGATAGCAAATCTACCCATTCCACACCGACCTTCTGTGTCAAAAAGCCCAATGAGAAGTGGCGCATTGTTCATGCTTACAATAAGCCTAATGCAGCCACCATCTCGGCTCAGACACCAATTCCGAGGAAGGATGTTCTTCAGAACAATATGGTGGGATGTACAATGTACAGTGCGCTCGACTTAGTCGATGGTTATTACCAGCTGCTCATGCGAGAGAGCGATATTCCGCTGAAAGCGATCAGCACTCCAAGCGGTATGCTCTGGGAGCGGCTTGTTATGCCGCAAGGGTTATCAAATGCCCCGGCTACGTTTAATCGTCTTGTGACACAATTGTTTGAAACTCATAGAGGATATGCACAGACGTACTTTGATGACATCTTTCTCCATAGCCGTGCTACGAACGGTCGGTCAGATGTGGATAATCACATTGACCTTTTACGAGCGGTGCTTGAGTGCACGCGCACGAATAAGTTGCATGCCATCGCGCCTAAGTGCATCTTTGATGCAGAAGAGATTCCCTTTTTAGGGTGCTTTATTGGTAAGCGAGGCCTTAGAGCGGATACCGCTAAGGTAAAAGCCATAGTTGCTTGGCCGGTTCCAAAGAATTAAAAGGACTTACGTAAGTGGCCTGACCCTGCCAGATACTTGCACAAGTACATTGCGAATTACGCAGATATGGCTCATGCATTATCCAATCTCCTTAAAAAGGATGAGAATAGTACTGGACTAGCACCGAGCATGATCATTTTCAAGCAGTAAAGGAAAGTCTCCTTCATGCGCAAATCTTGGCTTTGCCTGATTATGATCGATCTTTCAGTGTCGTCTGGGACGCATCTGACTTTGCTATAGGCAGTGCCATGTTGCAAACAGATGGGAATGGAAGGGAACGCGTCATTGTGTTCGAGTCTCGGCAGCTGAAGGCTACAGAAAAGAACTATCCTGCTCATGACAAGGAGCCACTTGCCATGAAGTATGCTCTTGTCAAATTCGGAATTCATCTGCTTGGCTCCAAGCCGTTGGTGATCTATACCGATCATGCGTCAATGCGCACTGCGACCAAGTCGCAACGTCTCTCTCAGATAATGGATCGTTGGCTTTCATTCGTTTCCAAATACAACTTCGAGGTGAAGTATAATCCGGTCAAGCAGAATGCTTTGGCTGATGCGTTGTCACGCCGGACTGACTATGAGCTTGCTCATGTTACGACTCTGTCGTCGTCGGTCACTGACCTTATCTGTACAGATTATGCCAAGGATGAAGACTGTGTAGCTATGCTACGTGCTCTTGGCAGCGACGAGTTCAAGGACTCAGACATAGAATTGTCGGCACGATTACGTGCAAGGCTGCATCGATATTTCATCGATCAGAGCCTGTTGTGCTATAGCACGGATGTGGAGGATACCTCTCGCATCGTTGTCCCCCATGATGAGGAGTTGAAGTACCGGATCCTCTATGAGGCGCATGATACTGCGTTGAGTGGTCATCTCGGTCGCGAGAAGACCTATGGCTCCATTCGCCAATGTTATTGGTGGCCCAAGCTTTACAAATGGGTGAGCACCTATGTGCGTACTTTTGAAACGTGTCAACGGGTAAAGCCCTCACCTCATGCGGCCGCGCCGCTGGCTAGTTTGCCTATAATCAATGGGTGTTGCGAGTCCATCAGCATGGATTTCTTGTTCGGTTTACCGAAGGATTCGTATGGCAATACGGGTATTGTGGTCTTTGTTGACCGTTTGAGCAAGATGGCTCATTTAGCGGCTGTGCCGGATACCATTGATGGTGAGGGTACAGCAACGCTGTTTATCGATTGAGTGTCTAGACAACACGGCTTGCCTGTGGCAATTTTCTCCGACCAAGACCCCCGCTTCACTGGGAAGTTTTGCAAGTCCGTCTTCAAGGTGCTCGACACACGATTGGACATGTCCACAGCGGATCATCCGCAGACCGATGGTAAAACCGAGCGAATGAATCGCGTCATTGGTGACATATTATGCAGTATTTGCGCTAATAGACCAACATAATGAATTTCGATGCTCCCTCTCGTTGAGTCTACGTTAAATAACGCTGTCCATGCCTCCACCGGCTACACTCCGTTCTATGTGAATGGTCTTACCCACCCTCGCGTTCCGTTCACGCTACCACTCCGTGTTTCAGGGCTTGGTGGGGGAGAGATGGTCGATTGGCTTGCTGATATCAGCCCTGCTACCGTTTAAAAACAGGTAAGCGAGTTTCTCGCAACGCAATTGAATGTCTTACGACACGTGGGTGAAGCACTGGATGATAGCCAAGACAAGCAGAAGGAACAAGCTGATGCTAAAGGCAGAGATTGTATTGAACGTTACGAAGTCGGAGACCAAGTTCTACTCAACGCTAAAAACTTACCTGCAAATGTAGCGTACGCTGTCTTCATGACAAAGTTGCGTCCGCGCCTCATTGGACCATTCACGGTCGTCTCCAAGAAGGGACTTGCGTATACGCCCAACCTTCCGTGCAAACTGCGCTCGCACCCTGTGTTCTACGTTGGCTTGATTAATCCGTATCGAGATCCACCCCACGTGAACTTGGATGCGCTTGCGCCGCGTAAGTTGGCCTCGATATCGGTTGCTGAATCCGTATCAGAAGGTCAAGCTGATCCTCTATCCGGGCTTGGCCCAGACCCAATACCTGGACACGGTCTTGGCCCAACTCCAACTCCTGAACACGGGATCACATCGCTTCGAGCGCACTCTGGGTCTTACCCAATGTCTCACGGAGACCATTCATATCGAGAAGCACATTATCATGCTCCTCCTTCGGTATACCTACCACCTCCGACGCTGCTCGGTGATCAAGGGAACAACTAGTTCCATGTGGATAGACTCCTGAAACGACGTCTTCGTCATGGCCAATACAAGTATCTGGTGAAGTGGCGAGGGTAACCGAAGTCGGAAAACGCATGGGAGCTTGAGATACCCCTTTGCCAGGATGCCCATACGCCGTGGATGTTTTTGAACATCGCGGCAAGGGTCCTCCTGTGACTAAAGATGCCTCTCACCAATAGTGGCGAAAGCAGGTAATAATTTGGGCACCGCTTGACCAACAATCACACTGGCCGGCACCGCCGGAGCATAGCGTATGCGAGTTGGCAAGTGGTCTCCGGCCTTAAGCTTGGCTTAATCATTCCGAAGCTTTCGGTAGAGACGAACATCGGCCACATTGGCACTTTTTCTCAATGCTGGGATGCTGCTGAGGTGCCAGTTGCAGTGCACCCAGCGGATGAAATGGTAGTCCTCTTCCTCAGGCAACTCTCCGGCAAACAACAAGATGTGTGCGCACCCAATTGATCGAACCGAAATATCACGCGACAAGCTATCGAGATTTGCTTTGTATTGACCGTGGGTGGTCAGGAAAGGTTTGAGTTCCTCTCATGAAGGGACTGGCGTAAGGCGACGTAGGCACTGGGCCAATGGTGCATTTTGAAAGGCTACCGCCTTGCGTTTGGCGGAGACGTTGCTCCACGTCAGGTGTTAAAAACACATAGCCGCAACGGTTTTGAATAACCCTCTGGGTCCGAGCGCGACAAAGATTACGCTCCTCTCGTTGGAGAACCAGCTCCTGTTACTCATCGAGCGGATTGGTGATGGTGTTTCCATCTGCATCTGTTGTATGATGCTGCGCCCCGGGTGCGGTGGTATCAACACCTTCAAAGAACGGATTGAATGCTGAAAGAGGTCGTACCTTAGGCACAAGTGAGTGGGACGATGTCCCTTCATCTCCACGGACATTGGTATCGCTACCGTAGTCTAGTCTACTTCCTCATCGAAGTCGATGTAGGAGGAAAGAGTCCAAGACTCGTTTGGTGGCAAAGCCATGGTGGTAGGTATTTTGGCAAATCGTGAAGTTGTAGTACACTTACTGCCCTCTTCAGGAAGGAAGTCGATTGACGTTTTGAGATAACGTCAGCCTGGTGGGGGAGGATGTAACGGGGTTACAGGTCGGCCGGTAGTCGACAATAGGTGTGGTGCACATAAGGGATGGGATCTCCTATAAAGTTATATTAGAACACAGTATCAATTGTTGAAGACTGATGTCTGTCAACCATCGATTACGAGATCTTTTGAGAGGTTTTATTTAGGATATTAGCGAGTAGGTTGGCTAGGTTGTTCCAAGGCTGTTCTTTTAGGTTAAAAGAAGAAATGAAGTTCAGTTCCCCTTTTGATCAACATAAGACACATGCCTCACAATACGTCTTGATCGTAAGAGCTAGCAATACCTGTGAAGGTAGCTGCTCCTGATCACTCTGTGCTGTGGTTCATTTGAATCGTTCGGTATTCCTGGAACAGGGACCGTAAGCTTCGATCTTGTTGAATCTCTGAGTCGGGTTCGTGGAACCGAGTTGCTCGTAGAGGTTTACTGTAACAAGGCACGCCCTTGCGTAAACTTAACGCAAGGGTATCGGTGCCCCGACAGACGTACACGTGGCAAGCGAGGAAGCGTAGGTAAGGTAAAAGCAGAACCGTTATATTAATATATTTAAATCTTATAAGCACTGTCTCTCTGTTTGACTTAACTTAATTATACTAATCTAACTGAGTGTATGGTGACGTCTCGTCACCACTCATTGCGCGCGTCTTGCGGCGATTGGTGGGTTGATATTATCAAGATATCAACCAATGAACAGACTCTTTAGTCGACCCTTCAATATCACAACTTGTATGATATTGTTCAAGGAATATTCAAGTTAATATTCTTTATTGTCATTGTTTCTTTAAAATGTCAATTCCATGTAACGGGCTGCCCCGTTACATCACCCCCCCTAGACTGATAGTCACCGTGTAACTATCGAAAATATGGAGGCCACCCGTTGGCTACCATTGGGACAGGGAGCACTTGTTGGGTCCGTTCCATTCACTTTCCGCTTGACCTCGCATTGTTAGAATGTCTATGTGAGATGACTCAAGACCCGCACAGCCCGGTGCTGTGCCAGCCTCTTCGGCAGACAATTTGTCGTCTGCTGCTCTTTCTTCGACTGCAGCAACAGGTGCTGCAGGTGTACGCGGCACCTCACCGCGTGCGCATGATGACCTTTTTAATTGAGGTCATCTATTCTGGCGAGTCAGACGCATCTGACTCGGGCAAATCTCCAGAGGCGTCTCGCTCACCGGCGACGCCTCAGTATTCGCCAAGACCACTGCCGAACGAACGGACTCGTGATTTGCATCACAGTTTGTTCGGTAGTGATGACGATGATCAGGGTGGTGAGGAATATTATTCCTTACCACCGCCGGCTCGTGCGTCTTTGCACGAGCGTGATGACGAAGGAATGAGCCGTCGTCAATCTGGCAGCCGTGGTACCGACAAGGGTACCACTTCAAAGCGTGATGAGCTGAAGCCGTGGCGTTTGCCTGAACAGTTCATCAATAGCGTGTCTCACGAGACAAGTCAACACCATCGAATACCCTTATCCGATGAGACTGAGCTTCACGGCTTGAGTTCCAGCGCGAAGAACTTTCGCGCTGAAGAAGTTTTTATCTCGATGTCTTTCTTAGACATCGATGGTACAATGGCAACCAAAAGCGTGACAAAGCATCGCTTTTGGCTGCGTGGAACGCGTTCGTCCAAATCGTAAAGAATTTTGGACGAGAAGGGTGGCTCAAGAAACTTGAGGCGACATGCCTCAGATTCGAAAGGCGAACGCCAACCGGTGCTAGGTACCGGTTGCACTATTTGTCGAGTGAGGCAGACATTCCTTGCCTCACATGGGGAGACCCTTGTGCGAGTCGTGTTGACAACTCGCAGCGTGCACATAGGGATGTGTATTCCCTAAGTTCGCCCTGGGGAAGGGCACACATCTCGGCTGATATGCGTGACGCGATTGCAAACTTGCGATCCGTCTACAAGCGCCTTGGGCGCGTGTTTACCGATGGGCCACAGGACTCATAGGATGGGTCATGTCATACTGGCGGACGAGACCTTCAACATCCATCAACAGCTGAGAGCGGGGCTCCCAGCTGTTCCAAGAGGGTGGATACCCCCGCCACTGGACGAGGTAGCTCGTCCTTGATCCTGAATCGTCACGGTGATTCAAGATACGGTCCACTAGAAAGCATTGACCACCGTGAGCATCCACCAAAGGATGTGGTGGAGGAGGAAAGACCTCCTCCAGATGATTCGGCTCACCATCTCGACCCTTACAAGATGGATCGCGCAATCGATGAATTGCGCGATGACTTAAAGCACGAGCGCGACCGGCGCTACGCGTTGACTGATACCGTGCGGAAGAACCGCAAGGAGCACGAGGCTGATCGGGCGAAGGATCGCGCCGATTATGCCACAGCGCAGCTTCAGGTCGAGCGGGATGTCCGCTCCCTATTCGGTGAGCTGGCGACAGCTCGCGGGGAGATATCTCGGTTGAGTTCCGAGGTATCATATCTGCGCGACCAGACGGATCGTCTGTAGCGCGAACGGAAAAACTTGATGGATGTTCTTGAACGTGGGGGCTATCTTCATCGGAAGAAGAAGGCTCGTACTGACAGTACGGCCTGAGCCTCCCCACGTAAAACGTAAGATGCGTGCGCATCTTACGTGGCGATTCGAGTGTGTATGCATTGCCCTTGTGATGCAACACTCGAAATGGCCCAATGTACTTTGGCAGTAGTTTACTACTGCCGACACTAGTGACTGCATGTCCAGGTGAGTTTGCCGTAGACAGTAGTACTTGGTCGTTAACCTTAAATGAAAGAACATTTGCTCTTCCATTCTTGTCTGCGCTCCGTTTCTGACGGTCCACCGCATTTGCGGTGGAGTCCTGAACGAAACAGACTACCGCATCTCGAGTCAGCAGGAAGTTCTCTGCTGACTCGTTGTTTTGTCTTTCAGTGCGCTTCGTGCGCATTGCTAAGAGATTGCTCTCTTCTTCAGCGAGGTTGTCTTCTTCCTCGCTGGAATAATCGTTGACGATGCTGAATATACCAGCATCGTCATCATCATCCGAGTCAATCATAGCACCACCGCTATTTTTGAGGTGATCTTCTTCATCGATGTCGATTTGGTCGACATCGGCATCATACGTGCCGACGTTAGCGTCGACACGTGATGATCAAGACCCAAAACGGTTTTTGCTCGAGCGATTCCCTCCCCCCTTATCCAAGAGCCACACTCTAGAAGGGCCGGCACACGTGGATGGCGTAAGCCATTCACGTAAAACGGTGTGTGCTGGGTTGAAGCATGCACCGAATTATTGATGGCGAATTCCACCATTAGAAGGAATTCGCTCCAACTCGAAAACGAGTGGACATATCCTCGAAGGATCTCTTCGAGGACACGGTTCGCACGTTCTGTCTGACCATCTGTCTCGGGATGGTCAGAAGTGGACATCTTCATTCGTGTTTCAAGAGAACGGAACACGGTTTGCCAAAATGCCGCCGTGAACCGAGGGTCCCGGTCGGAGACGAGTTCACGAGGTAACCCGTGGAGTCGAAATACCGTGTCTACAAAAGACACGAGCACAACCTTGAGCCTTGATCGACTCAGGGACAGCAGCAAGAAGGACCATCTTGCTGAATCGGTCAACAATCACAAGAATACCATTATTCTTGTGAGCGTCTTCGGGAAACCCGAAGACGAAGTGTATTGAAACGGACTGCCAGCACTCTGTCGGAACAGGCAGAGGCTGCAATGGCGCACATGATGAAGGACTAGGCTTCACTCGTTGACAAACCTCGCAAGCACGTATGTACTTGCGTACAAACTGATACTGGCGGAACCAGTAAAAGTCACGACTTACCGTAAGGTAAGTCTTTTCTCAACCACGATGGCCGCTTGTTGGGGCATCGTGACACTCATACATGATGCGTACACGCAAATCATGATGAGCGGGTACGCCGACACGAGGTGTATCGTCGGCAACAGCTGTATAGTACAGCAATCCGTTGCGTGTACTATACCGATCCGATGAGGATCGGTACAAAGCCGGTAAATCCCTCATGGATTTACTGGATGGATTCACCAGATGATCCATCAATCGCAGAAGATCCTTATCTTCCGCGTATATCTTTCGTACGTCGTCAAGTAAACTTAACGACGGGACACTGACTCACAGTGTCGCAACAGTGGGCTTATCCTCACTGTTGATTTGTGCGTCCGGCTCTAAATCGGGCCGGCGCGAAAGCGCATCAGCGACGACATTGAGTCGTCCTGGTTTATACTACACGGAGAATTTATACTCTGCGAATAAAGACAGCCACCTCGCCATTCGTTGCGAGAGGTGTGGACTGTTTACGGCCGTGCGTAATGACGCATGGTCCGTATAGACGATGAACGGTCTATCTCCCAAGAGATAGACGCGAAACTTAGCCAGTGCGTACTTCATGGCAAGCAGTTCCTTGCATGCACTGGGTAATTACGCTCAGCTGCTTGCAGCTGACGCGACTGATAACAGATGGCGCGCTCCGCGCCATCTGCATCGAACTGCATCAACGCACAGCCGATTGCAAAATCGCTGGCGTCACAAACTACATGAAATGGTATGTAATGATCTGCAATAGCCACGATCGGCGATTGCATCAAACTTTGCGTGATACCCTCAAAGGAACGCTGGCACTTAGCGTTCCATGACCACTTGACATTTTTCTTGAGCAAGCAAGAAAGATGAACAGTCATCTCGGCGTAGTTGCGCGAGTACTTGTGCAAGTACGCCACTAGCCCAAGGAACTTCCTTAGTCACTTGACATCGACTGGCACTGGCCAGTCGGTGATCGCCTTGATCTTTTCGAGATCAGGGCGTACGTCGTGTTTACCCACGATGCACCCAAGAAGTGGTATTTCGCTAGCCGCGAATATACACTTCTTGAGGTTGGCATACAACTTATACTTGCGCATAAGTTGACGAACCTGACGAACGTGAGTTCTGTGAACTTCAACGTCCGTCTTTCCGTCCATATCCCGGCTATGGACGAACACATCGTCGAAGTAACTCGGTGCGAAGTCTCGCACCGATCTTAACAGATTTGTGACACATCTGTTAAATGTTGCAGGGGCATTGCTCAGCCCCTGTGGCATAACTAGCCACTCCCGCAGCATCCCGCTGGGGGTACTCACTGCTTGTACGGGATGTCCCGTTCACGCATGAGGATCTGATAGAATCCATCCATCAGATCCATACACGAAAGATGGTACTCTTTGACATACCATCTATGATGACTTCCTTCCTCGGTATCGGCGTCTGAGCCGGTACCGTTGCAGCATTCAATTTGTTGAATGCGTGCACTACCCGCCACCCTCATGTGATATTTCGCACACATAAGGTCGGAGAGCTGTGAGGGGATGTTGATTCCCTCACATCGCCCGCTGCTAAGCGATCGACAAAGAACTTGTCGATCGCTAGCACCTGTTCACGAGGCAGTAGTCACTGCTTTCTGACACAGTACTTCGAGCCCGTCTTGAGCTCGATCTCGTGTCGAGTGCCTTTATCCTTAGGAAACTCGCAAGGTACGGATTCAGGGAACACATCCCTGAATTCGATCAAATCCTTATACAAATGATTTGCCTGAAGTGACTCCCAGATTGAGATGTGTATCGCTCAATCCGAGTCTTCTCATCGAGGACACTTTCGTCCATCGATGAGCTGCTGAGAACCCGTTCGTTCTCAGCAAATACCGTTGCCGACCGAATATCGGCCACATACCCATCCTCCGTGACGAGTATGCAGATCTGCTTGACTTTGCCACTAAGCAGATCACGCAAGAACCGTTTCAGTTCTAGCGTTGGCAACTGAGTTATCTCCGAAGCTAACTTCGGAGGCACAATCAGATCAAGCGTATAAGCGCCTACGCTTGATCCGTCATTAACCAAGACGTTCAACGTCTCGATTTCTTCCTGAAAACTTGCTTCCACAGGTTGCTGAGGGCATGATCCCTCAGCAAGCGACTATTGAGGAATTCCTTCCTTAAGTACGTGGGGACTTATTCCCTCGACTTCTTCCGACTGTGGCTGTGCAACCACAGTCAGGCACCGATCCTCTACGGTCGACTCTCCAGTCGACCTAGGATTTCCATGTTGCCCCTTGGAGGCAACAGGTTTCTTCTGTCTAAGATGCTGCCCGCTAGGCATGCATCCATGCCCCGGTCCACCCGACTTATTCGAGTGGTGGACCTTTGGCGCAGCCTGTACTCCTGTACAGCCGCCGGGAGCTTGCTCCACAGTGTAGTGATCAACTACACTGTGATCTTGTGCAGTCGTGCTAACGACCATACCGCAAGTGAGACCATCGCACTCACTCGCAGAACATCCACACGCTTGTGGACGCTCCAAGATGTTCATCAGATGGTCATCTGATGTACAAGCGGCAGGCATCTTCACGGATCGATGCTGCCAGCTCACCCTTGGATCGTACTTTCTGAGCCAAGGTAATCCGAGGATGACATCAAATTTGTCATCCAGATCTAGTACGATGAAGTCATCATCGTACTGTTCGCCCTCTAACGTGTAGTGGATTCCTACTACACGTTTCTCAACGGTAATCGATGCGCTTGTTGCAAGGCGCACCGTCATCCTCGTGAGGGGAATGTCGCGCTCAACGAACTTGAGCCTACGACCCTCTAGTGACTGGCGTCAAACAAATTTGGTCGACGCCCCACAGTCTACTAGGGCACGAAGCGACAAATCATTTTTCGCTTCCAACTTCAACGTGATGAGCGAAACGTCATCACCAGGTGCAGAGACACACAATGATTGTGTACCTGGAGCAACTTTTGTCACGAGATTTGCAAATTCTCTTGAGGTTGCTGGATCAGTAGGGCGCTCCGCCCCTACTTCCCCGACCATTTTTTGATGGTCCGTCTCGCTGTTGCGGCTTCGCAATAGCGCTGGACCCACGCCAATTGCCCTTTCTGGAAAATGGTCGTCCATTTCGCTCAGTACTGTTTGGTACTGGGCGTGGAGCACTACACTCATATGCGTAGTGCCCTAACTTCTGACATCGATTGCACCTCTGCAATCGCTTGTTGTTTGAAGATCGAGGTCTCTCGCGCTCAACATAGCAGAGGTCCATTGGTTCTGGACTTCCGATCTCTTGTCGTCTTGGTGGACGATAAGAGCTTGAGCTAGCATGAGCCTGTCTCATGCTAAAGTCTTCCTGTTCCGCGGCTGATATCGCATCTTCCAGCGTATTCAGCTCAAGGCGGAACAGGTGGCTCCTGACGGGCCCTTCTGCGAGCCCTTGTATGAACATCGTAACTAACGTGTGTTCATGGACTGGGTTAGCAGTTATACTACTCGCGAGGAGTCGTATATGTTGTGCGGAAGCGTGCACATCACGCTTACCCTGCTTGAGTTTCAGGAGCTCTGAACGAGCCCTGAACTCAGCCCGTGGCGGCTCAAACGTTTGTCTGAGCCGGGACTTGAAGTCATCTAGCGACCTAAACACATGTGGGTCACTACTCTCGAGTCCCAGGGACCAAGTTTTGGCACGCCCTGCCAAGTGGGTTCGAGCAAATGTGAGTTTCATTTGCTCATCTTCGACGCGACGAGCCCTTAAGGCTCTGTCGAGTTCGACAAACCACAGTAACAGGGAGTCTTCCGGGACTCCACTGTACTTGGAGATGTCAACTTTCATGACTTCGGGACGACGCGCATGCGCCGTCCCGCTCACAGCAGCATGGAATTGCTGCTGTCTCAACAGCTCCGTCTGTTGAGCACCGAGTTCTCTCAACTGCTCGGCCTGTTGAGAGCCTTGCTGGTGGTGCAAGGCTATTTTCTCCCTCTCGAGAGCAAGTTCATTCCGAATGAAGTTGGCAATAGCGGCATGTTGTTGGTCTCTGTCTAGAGACTCCAACATGGCGCTAACGACGAGTTAGCCTACGGTAGAACTCATTCGTTCTACCGCACCCCATTCGATGTCACTCAAATGGGTAAACCCTTCACGCGTGGCGTGAAAGGTGTCTTCATCATCCAACATGTTCATGTTGGATGTTGTGGTCCTTGGAAGGACTACAAAGTGCTACCAGGTGTAACGGGGCACACCCTTGCGTGAACTTAACGCAAGGGTATCGGTGCCCCGACAGACGTACACGTGGCAAGCGAGGAAGCGTAGGTAAGGTAAAAGCAGAACCGTTATATTAATATATTTAAATCTTATAAGCACTGTCTCTCTGTTTGACTTAACTTAATTATACTAATCTAACTGAGTGTATGGTGACGTCTCGTCACCACTCATTGCGCGCGTTTTGCGGCGATTGGTGGGTTGATATTATCAAGATATCAACCAATGAACAGACTCTTTGGTCGACCCTTCAATATCACAACTTGTATGATATTGTTCAAGGAATATTCAAGTTAATATTCTTTATTGTCATTGTTTCTTTAAAATGTCAATTCCATGTAACGGGCTGCCCCGTTACATTTACGTCTTCCACTGACTCAGAGAGATGTGTAGATTCACTACAGGGTGGGTGTCAAAGTCATGCATGTGTGGGACGGAAAAAGCTTTGTCCGCATGCCTCACTTCACTACTGAAGACGGCAAAGAGCAGGATCTGATCACGTGGGAACAGTTGTCGGACAATGCACGTTGTCCATTAAACGAGGTCGCCTGGGTTCCGCAATGGGAACCCCAGGACGCCCCGTCGAAGATGTCCCTCAGCGACGACGAGTTTGAGTCGCACTTGAAACAGTCTTGGCCTTTTGGGAAAAAGAACTGATGCGCTGGACGTAGCTAGCGTCATTGTAAGTTGCGGGTACGCGAGGATTTCTCACCCGGCATCGACAGGATCTGCGCTTCTGCTAAGGGCCTTCAAAAGTCCGTTTGTATTGCTGACTCACATCGTAGACGGGCTGGAGACTTCATTCGTATGTGGATTACTTTGGTAATAGATGTTTGGTAGTGGCGGTCGATCTTGAGACGTTGTGGTTCTTTTCCATCTCAGCTGCCACGGGTCTATCGTGACGTTGACTTGCAACTTCCAAGTGGTGGACAACAAGGCAATACATCGAGCAAGCAGAGGTCGCTGCTCGAGAACGATACGGGCTTAGGTCACAAGTCCGATCGCCAATGCGTGTGTGTAGATGTTGGTGACACATCGCAACACTCCACCTGTATTCTTTCTTAGCTTCGTGGGTCATCAGTTTGCGCATAGCCCATTGCTCCTTCGCAATTCGGTAGAGCTGCACCATTCTTTGACGCAAGGATCTCGCATCACGTGATACTTTATCCGACGCTTGGAAGCGCACCATCAGTAGTAGACCTTTTCTTGCAAAATGGCAGCATCATGTATCACACTAGAAAGAATCTTCATGAGGGAAACTCATCGGATCATTAAACATCATTAAGACATCACCATTTCCCGGAGAGTACAAACACAGTGTAGGAAAACCATGCAAAGCTCAACCTGATCAGGGCCTTGTCATCGAAATCCATCTGACTATTTGCAACAGAACCTCAGTCGGTGGTTCCGTCAAACATATCGAGCTGACGCGTACTCAAACATATGAGTGATCATTTATATAACAAGCCTACAGTCGAGCTCTCAAAAGAGTAGGAAAGACTCATTCAATAGTTGCAAGATCGACGTCTTGAGATGAAGGCACTCCGCCTTCCACCTACTTTTTCCGAAACAGTGTAAGGCCACCACGATGCAGTTACAGAGAATAACCTCTACGTATCAGCTACCATCTAGTACCACAACAGCCCAATTTGTCCTTCCCCACAAGAGAGCTAAACAAGGGCAGCGAGAAACTACCGAAACATGGCGTCAAATGAACACTTTAGGTCACATATTTTAGAGGTGTCCTGCTGCACTAGGGTGCTTGCTGCTAAGAGTTGATTAACTCCTGGATGAGATAGAAGAGAATAGTAGTCTGGAATTATTCGCATCATACTGCCTGGTGCAAAGACCACCACCGGATCCCGAATAACATTTTGGTGACCTCAAAAACATTTGGTGATAATGTGGAGGCGTATATCATCCAAAAGAAGCGTGTATGCTAGTTGCTGTCTTCCATCTGTACAACGGCACTATGGATGGAGAAAAACAAGTGGTTCACGAGCAGCAACAAGTGGCACAGGAGAAAGCGTTCAAGAGCTCAAACTAAGTGAGCTTCGGCAATCACGAGTATTTTCGACAAGAGAATGCAGAAAGCTACAGACGAAGGTGCGAGGCATACGTCTCGGGCAATACAGTAGCCACTGGGCACGACACCTATATAACGAAAGCACAACCACTTCGCTGTGCTGCAAAATGGAAAATATTATAGAGAGTTAGACCTCTTATGACTGAATGGATAAGACCCTCGTAAACCGATCACTCAATCCAGAACATTCGAATATTACTGTTCTAGCAAGTTGCCTTTTTCACGACACGCATATCACCGTCGTAACTCGTGATCCTTGACACTCTCTTTCAACTTGCACTTGCGAATTATACTCTCATCGCGTAGTCGCATAAATTGCGGAGCACCAAGTGACTGTGTCGAATAATCAGCAATTTTTATAGCTGACGGAACACGTTTTAGCTGGACCTGGCCTTGCTCAATGTGGTCTCGAATAAAATGCACCCTGTGGTCAATATGCTTAGCTCTTGGTGTATATCCCTGATTCGTCGCAATACCTATCGTCGACTTGTTGTCCATGTGGACGGTCGTCGCAGTCTTACACGTTACACTCATCTCCTTCAGCAAATAACGAATCCACATCACTTCTTGTGTAGCTAGTGCAGTGCCATGTATTTCGGTTCAGCAGAGGAGAAAACCACCGAAGTTTGGCGTTTGCTTTTGTACACAACAACTGCACCTCCGAGCAAAATCAACACACCAGGTGTAAATCGACGAGTCTTCTTATCATTTCCCCAATTCGCATCACAGTATGCCCAAAGCGCCCTCTTATTGTCGTTCAAATTCTTGTGCAGAATTCCATGTGATTGTGTTCCCATGAGATAGTGCAAAACGCGTAAAGCCGCACGCCAGTACGTCTACTAAGGCTGGTCCGAGTATTGCGATAGTACTGACATCGCGTATCTTATGTCAGGTTGCGTAGCATTCTCAATATACAGCAGCGAACTGACCAATTTGCGATACGAAGTGATGTCCATCAGCACCGGTTGTGATTCATCCATAGTTAGGTCCTGGCCTGTGCAGCTCGGGCTGCGTATTGCATAAGCTCCATTTTGCTCAAACTTTAAGACCAGCGTCATAATAAATTGGGACTGTTTTAGCACCAATTCTCCCTTTTCTTGTGAGTAATTCACATGCATGACCAAAATAAATCGCGCAGCTCTAAGTGACTTCACAGTAGAGTGCTCTGACGCTTTATCGACAATCGCGTCCGCCTCTGCATCTGACTTGCATCCAATCAGGAGATTGTCCACATACAAGACTATGTATGTGGGTGACTTATTGTTTGCATGATTGCGTCGAACAAAACGTCACGTGTCTGCTCGATACTGTCCAAAGCCCATGGCAGAAAACACAGAGCATATTTTCTTGTGTCAAATACCAGCCGATTGTTTCAATCCACATAAACTCCGTCGTAGTTTGCACACCATTCCAGGTGTAACCTAACCTCAACACCAAGGGGTGGCTTCATGTAAACATCTTCTTCCAAATCACCATTTAAAAACGCCGTTTCTACGTCGAACTGCCGGATCACATATTGCATGCTGCAACAAACTGACAATAACACACGAATCGGGTTTCAGCACGCGACAGGTGAATGCATGTCAAAGTAATCAAAATTAAGCGCTTGCATTTATCCGAGGGCAGCCAAACGCGCTTGGTAACGAACCATATTCCCTTTTTATTGTACTTGTGCTTAAATACCCACTTGTGACCTATGACCTTGACACCTGGAGGACGATTTACAGCGTCCCATCCCATGTGTGGTTCTTCAGATGAGCTATAATTTCTGCTTTAATTGCTGCTTTCTATCGTTCCGCGAATATTGACTGCAGCGCTCCTCGTAAATTCATCAGTACATCAGTAGCAGAAAGCGAAATTTTGCAATCGTCAACACATTGACGTTTGGGTTCCGGCTCATCGTGCTCGCTGTCTACCGGCGATTCATCAGCCAGACGCGGTAAATCAACATTTTCGTCGTCAAAGCCTAATTAGTGAGTAGTCGAGATGACGTACTTTAAGGCCTTTTGTTAGACCCCGAGTACATTTCCAGTCGGTCATCTTAAGGGCGGGGGGTTTCATACAGTACAATAGCTTGCGACTGATCCGATAAACTTTGGAGCATGTGTGTAGTATTATCGCCACTTCCATCGACCGTTTCGTGTGGTATGCGACCTATCATTGAATCAATTGTGTCAATGTCTTGTATCTCCGTGCACTCCCTCTCAATTACAACAGCTAAATTGTGTGAGTGATTGAAGTCTTCAGACGCATACACAAGCATGCCTTCCCAACTTGTATCTTTGTCAGCAGTCTCATCAATTTCCATTTCCTCAACCTCTTGAGTCTTGTTAGAGTAATATACGATCACCTTCATTTTGTCGCGTTCGTCATGAGAGTGTTGCAGTGAGAAATCGGTGTACTTATACTGACAGCATCTTTGTAACGCAAACGAGGTCGCTTGTTTATGTGACGTAACTAGTCATGACCAATTGTTCTTCCACCAGATCTCACACTCGGTATGACTCTGACGTGTCCTAAAACCCAAGAAAGATGCACTTTTTTGCCTTGCTGTCCCATTTCGCTCGTTTACAATCCGCGACTCGTAGATATCCAGTTGAACCAAAGACACGATAATGGCTCAAGTCTGGCTTCGATCTATACAGCGTTTCAAATGGACTTGAGGTAGGTCGAGCAGTATTCGGAATCTGATTGATGGTGTAGACAGCCGCCATAATCGCCTCATCCCCACCAAGAACAATCAACTTGCATGTGATGAATCAAGGAGCGAGCCATCCCAACCAGGATTTCGATTCATCCTCTCTTCTAAACCGTTCCGTTAAGGAGTGTACGGCACGCTTGTCTAGTGAATGATACCTTGACTTGCACAGTACTCATTAAGCTGATAATTTGTATACCCCCGACCTTTGTCCCTACAAATGCAATTAATCTTGCAATTCGTTTGCGTCTCTACCATAGTACGAAACGCCTTGAATTGCTTGAAAACTTGGGAATTTGCTGCTAGCAAGTATACGTACACAAACCGGCTGTAGTCATCGATATATGTGAGCATGCATAGCGCCCCACCCTTCGACTCTGGATTCATAGGAATCATAAGATCGGTGTGTACGATCTCGAGCGGTCGCCTTTTTTACTACACTCTCTAAAGTATGACTGAACGGGTTTCATCTCTTTTTTCCGCGTGCGCATCCATCACATACATCGTCTTCAGGTGCAACAGCTATCGGGATACCATCGCAAGACTTTATTGCTTTCATGGTCTTGTTTGTAGGCACATGACCTAGGCGAGCATGCCATAGTGCACTAGTGTCATTGATCGAGACACGGCTATCATCCTTGTGTGCCTCAAATGTGACATGTTGTTTCATATTCCACGCAAGCAGCTTTACCACCCATTTAATCACTTCTACAGTCACCTTGTTGCTCATCCAAACTACTTGATCACGCTTAAACTGAACAAGCACGCCTCGGACCATCAGCACGGCTACCGACACAAGTCTCTTGTCTAGCTTAAACACATGTAACGCCTCCGTAAGCTTGACTGTCCGACCATTCCCGAGTATAAATTGTACTCTACCTGTTCCTTGTGCCTTTAACTGCTGTCCATTCGTCACAGTGATGGAAATTGGGGTAATCATTTCTTTGTACTCCACAAACTTACGCTTGTCATCAGTCATATGACGACTTTCCCCACTATCCAGCAACCAAGCCGAACTCGATATTTGTTTGTCACTGAATG